>OX336886.1:2875040-2960040 GCA_946959425.1 Argyrosomus regius | reverse complement strand
CTCCAGAAGTGAGTCAGTCTCCATAAGTCCCCATGTTAAAATGTCCAACTTCACAGCAGAAATAAACATGTTTACAGCCTGGTACAAAAAACAGTTTTGGTCTCTATAGCTAATTTCCCCGTTCATGACAACTGTACTGAGGGTGAATTTATATACAACTCACCTGTTCAGATTATATTAAGGCTTAAAGTTATACAGGATTAAGAGCGTGGACGCTCTGATTGACAGGTGGGTGTCGTCACAGGTGGCTTGTTTGAGCAACCAGGCGTCATTCAGCCCGCCTCAGGTCCACTGACGCTCCACGGACCACCAGGATGGCTGATTTTGAGCTTCATAAAGTCTCTTCAGAAACCTGTGGGTGACGTCACGGACACGTTGTCCAATCTTTATACTGTCATTGGTCACCACATGATGAGACGGAGGCTGCTCTCCCGGGCGCTGAAGAGTTTCTAGAAAGGACCGCCTGGGTCACCGTGACTTTAAGCTCTAAATCAACCTTTTTTTTTCAACTATTAGTTGCCAAACACACAATTTACTACCACATTACTGTGATGTGATGTTCCTTCTACTGAGGAGTTTGTTATGCTGAAGGTAAACGCTGTGAAACAATCAGACACGAACATACGGAGGCTTCTCGTCACAATAAAAGTTAGATACTTTGCACCAAACTGTTAAAAAAGATACATAAATACATAATACATAAATAAAACTTTACTTTCTAAATACTTCATGAAAAGGTTATCATCTCTGATATCCAAGTGTTTCATAATGTTTAAAAGTTGTTTCTCACTCCGACCAACAATCTATTGTCCACGCTCTTAATCCTGCATAACTTTAAGCCTTAATATAATCTGAACAGGTGAGTTGTATATAAATTCACCCTCAGTACAGTTGTCATGAACGGGGAAATTAGCTATAGAGACCAAAACTGTTTTTTGTACCAGGCTGTAAACATGTTTATTTCTGCTGTGAAGCTGGACATTTGAACATGGGGACTTATGGAGACTGACTCACTTCTGGAGCCAGCCTCAAGTGGACGTTAAGAGGAACTGCAGTTTTTTGGCGCTTCCACATCGGCTTCATTTCCCAGCCACAGAGGTTGCTGCTTGGTTGTTAGCTTGTTTTAGCTTGTTGTTAGCTTGTTTTAGCTGGTTGTTCGCTTGTTAGCTTGTTTTAGCTTGTTGTTAGCTTGTTTTAGCTTGTTGTTCGCTTGTTTTAGCTTGTTGTTCGCTTGTTAGCTTGGTGTTATCTTAGCACACTTACGGAGACTGACTCACTTCTGGAGCCAGCCTCAAGTGGACGACAAGAGGAACTGCAAGTTTTTGGCTTCACTTCACATCCACGGAGGAGGAGGACAAAGTTAGCAACTAGCCGGTGAGCGTAGCTTAGCATTTAGCAGCTTAAGAACTTAAGATAGTTCTCCTTTGGTGGAGATCAAAACTGAGCGATAAGAAGACTCCAGCCTCAAGTGGACGTTTGTGGCACTTCATCACGGTTACAGAGCGGCTGCCGCTTGCTGATGTCACGGAGACTGCGTCCATCTTTTATACAGTCTGTGGTGGAAACTTCACATCCAACATGTCTACTGCTGTTCACTGAACCTGCTTTAAAGTCACGATCTCGTCACATCGCGTGCACGGAAACAAACACGTTAAACGTCGCTGACTGTCAGTAACGTGACAGCTTCTGGTTTACAGTGAAACTTCAGAGCGCTGAAGGAGAGGAAGGAGAGGCAGAGAGAGAGAGAGAGAGAGAGAGAGAGCATTTATAACTTCCTGGGGATTCACTGGAGACACACACACACACACACACACACACACACACACACACCACAGAGGGTTGATTTCAGCATAGAGAAATGTGCTGACCTGCACTAAGCAGGAGCCAAGGGCAACAAAACACTAAATACAAACGCTCCTCTCTGAGCTGGGTACTTTCCCTCCGCTGCTCGCACATGTTTCAACAGTGTGCCTGTCTGCTTCTGTACGAGTGTGTGTGTGTTTACGTCTCACACCACAGATCCGAACTCTTTACCTCCGACGTTTATATCCCACATGTGACGGTTAACGGAGGGTTAAACTAAGCGCTCGGCTCGGCGTCACAGAATTGATCCCCACGTCTCAGAGCCGAGCGACCACATTTTTTGGGTTGTAAACAACGGCGGTGTTTTTCTTCCTGACCTCTGCTATCGTCAATATTTGGACACGTTGTGGTGTTTTTCTGATCGTCAGACAGAAGGTCGGCGGTTCAAAGCCCTCGTCACGCTCCGCAAGCTTAAGATCAGTTATTAGACTTGTCATAAAAAGTCACAAAACTCCAAAAAAACCGAGAATATTTGGATTTGTTTGGACTCAGGGACGCTCTTTAAAGGTGCAGAGTGGAAGATTTATTTAGATCTGCTGGTCAGATACGGAAACACCCGTCATGAGTTTGTTTTCATTTGTGTGTAATCACCTGAAAATAAACATTTCATATCTACAGAGTCTTCTTCCATCACGCTGAATCGCGAGTGTTTCTACACTGGCTCTAGATTTTGCACCCACTTTAGTTTTTACTTCTACTTCTCCTGCTAGCTTGGAAAGGGAGGGTGAGGTGAGGGGTGTTCAGTTGGTCACAACACCCAGTGCATGCTCCGGTCTCATTCGATTTGTTCTCCACCCGACTTCAAACTCCATCAGCAGTAGAAGCGTTTTTTCCCTCCAGACTTGCTCAGGTTTGGTCATTTTTCTGGTTTATTTCCTGTCGACGGTTTGCACGCGGTGTTGCACCTCAGCGGTCCGTTTACGTCACGTCAGAACTGAATCCTTCCTGCGCCGTCGCTCTAATTCAGCACATTTCACACTTCTGCTTGTTGTGACGCTGTTCAATCTGGACCACAACACCACAACGCTGATTTCAAGGTCAGGAAAACACCAAACTGCCGTGTGTGTTTGTGATTGTGTAATATCTGCTTCTACTGTTCAGTCTCTGTGTTAACGTTACATGAACACTGTGCTGTGTTTGTTCCCCACCTTGTGCCAGCAGGTGCAGTGAGTGTGGCAGGGCTGGCAGGCCGACAGAGGCAGGTAGGTGGCGCTGGCGTCGGGCGGCGAGCAGGCGGTGGCGGCGGGGGACAACGGGCCCATCGGCAGGGAGACGGTCTGATGGTGATAGTGGTGATGAGGCTGGGCGTAACACACGGCAGCTCGATCCCCGCTGGAGCCCGACGCCGCTGGAGCCTCTCCACCTCCACCACCTCCACCTCCACCTCCACCTCCTCCTCCACCTCCGCTGCTGCTCACCTGCAACATGACAACAAAGTCAAAAACACAGCTGGAGTAACGTGTGACGGCTGCGTCGTCTGTTTTTTTTCTGCTCACGAGACAAAAACATCAGAACATGCCATGACAACTGTAGCTGCTGTTAGCTAATGTTAGCTCAGTTTGTTAGCCGGGCTGCCCGGACTGTGAGCTCAGAGCACCTGTTAGTGTTTGTACCACGGACGATTTGGACCACCGGGAAGAAGAAGAGGAGGTTTACAGGAGCCGGTGTCGTGCCAGAACAGGAGCTACAGGGCACTACATACATTGACAATATGTTTGACAGCTGAGAGTCCAAAGAGAAGATCTGGGGGGTGTTTAATGGAAAATTTGTGGTCTATGTGGGTTGTTTTGGTTGTTTCTGATCTCATATTGACTCATGATGATGAATTAGAGTTATGGAGTTACAGCTGCTGTCAGAAGATGAAGAATCTCTTCATAATCTGACCGAGGCAGCCTGTCATTGACGGCGTCTCACCTGTAATTTAGTCGTACAGGTAACACACTTCCTGTCCCGGGCCCTTTACTTTCCTCTGAGGCAGGTTGACCTTTAAAATATACTTTCTCAGCATCAAACCCTCCAAAATAAAGTTTTGTCCCACTTCTCAGGAACGTGTGATGGATTTAATTTCGCACATTTCACTTCATGGTTGGTTAAATCATGTTTATAACGCAGTGTGACTGCTGCACCTTCACCTGCAGGTCAGGTGTGACCTCCATCCCCTCTCACCTGCAGGATGTCCTGGATCTGTCCGAGCTGCTGCCTCAGCACCTGCTTCTGGTGGAAGCTGAAGGCCGGGTGGTGTGAGGCCATGGTGAACAGCAGGAGGAACTGCTCCTCGGTCCTCCCGTCGTTCAGCGCCAGGCCGTAGTTATTGATCACCGTGTCTATGTGAGTCAGAGTCCGGTACAGGACCCCCGCCGCCTCCCTGTTGTCGGAGCCGAGCAGGGCGAGGGACACCAGCAGTTTGCTGCGCACCACCTCGTCCGTGATGTTGGTGAGACCCGACAGGTCTGCGGGGTTGTTGGCTTTGATCTCCGCATCCCGGAGGGAGTGATAGTCCTTACGGGCCAAGTCCTCCAGGCAGGAGCCGAGGAAGCGCAGCTCGATGGGCACGCAGAGATCCAGGAGGCCGCACAGGAACTCCGCTCTCTGGGCTGAGGTGAGTGAGGAGAACCAGCGGTACACCCCCTCCCTCTGGACACAGCTCCGGCTCTCCACCATCCTCCACACATGCACCGGTTCTGGTTCTGGTTCTGGTTCTGAACTTTAAACACCGAGAGTCAAACTTCACAACAAAAAGAGAGCGCGTGCGTAATTGCGCAGGCGCGCGTGAGCTACTCTCGAGAAGTCCAGAGCTGTAATTTGTCAACTTTCACGTGAAGTCGGTTCTTTGTTGGCGGACCGGAGCAGCAGGCCTTCCCCGAACCACAATGTCACCAAGTCGCCAAAGAGGAGTCCCTCCGCCGTGTCCCTCCCCGCCGGTCGGACCCTTCCTCCTCCTCCTCCTCCTCCTCCTCCAGAAACAGCTCGTGCACAGGAGATCAAAACACGCCGCCCCATTCAAGGAGACGCTCAACCGCGCGGAGACTTTTTGATCGGAGCCGCCCCGCACTGCTGTCCCGCACCGCACGACAAACCCGCCCAGTCCTCATGCTTCTTTTTTTTGTTGTTGTTTCCAACAACTTGTAAAGACTGGCTCTGCTGCAAAGGGTTAAAGTTTAAAAAACTGAACTCGTGTGGCTTCAAGCTGCTGCTGGAAATCAAATTACCCGAGACATTACCTCACCAAAGCGGCCGTGGAGCGGGAAAAAACACCGTGACACAGATACCGGAGCTTTCTGCCGGTGTCCATGAATGAATTCCGCTCAGTTCAGAGTTGTAGTCCGCCTGCAGTGAGCCATGAGTCCTGAAATCCAGAAAAAAAAACAGCTGTGTATAACATTATCCCAACTCTGCCAGCAAGTCCAGCCCATTCTACAGCAAAAGTCTCCTCTGATTGGCTGCGAGCACCTGTCCGTATCCGAGTCCCCCTCTCGTGATTGGCTGAGAGGGATATCCGCTGCCCTGCCATTTCACATCTTTTCCTCATGCGCTCATATCTCTGCTCGGTTACCGGAGCTTTAAAGTGCCAGATACACGTTAAACTGTTAAAAAATATATGTCTGCAGATTTTACGGTGAAAAACTGTCAAACCGTGACAGTGAAAGACCGTAAAATATGATATCAATTATTATATATCATATTTCAAAACAGAAATAAAAAACAGACTCACATAGACACGTGATCAATACAGATTAAGTAGCATATTATAGTACAGACTTATACAGTAAAACACCGTAATATTTACAGTCTTTTACTGTCATGGTTTAGCAGTTTTATCCCCATAATTTAATCAAAAGAAACACTGTTTTGAATGCCATATAAATAAAAAATATATATTACAGTGTTTTACTGTATAATTAACAGTCTCTAATATAAAATATACGGTATAAATCCCTTTAAATGCCTTATAAATAAATAAAGGTTTTGAAATATGATAATATATAAACAGCCGTATTTTACAGTGTTTTACTGTCATGGTTTGGCAGTTTTTCACTGTAAAACCTACAGACATTTTTTACAGTGTTCCTCAGATATGAGAGCTAAACAAAAGGACTGACTGTTAGCAGAAATATTTAAGGATTAGTGTTATTACCGGGTTTTATGATGTCATAAATAAGTAAAGTAAGTCATAAAGTCACAGTCTCAAAGGGTAACGTTAGCTCATAAAAACACAGTTTGATGGTCTAATTTCATGTCAGGGCGGCTGGTGGTTTACTAAACACACCTACATGTTATATTTATAGTTATTTCTCTTATAGTTTCTTCCCACGGGCTATCCATGTGTCTCAAACATCCACCGTACCTGTAAATGATTTATTCGCACTGTTTAAATTCAGTTATTTGTTCTTTAAAACATGCAAACACGTGCTGCTCATACTGTGTATATGCCGTCATATCCACATACCTGCTGCATAAAGCAGATTTATTTTAGCATCCTTCACATCTGCAGACAGGGTAAGACAGACTTTAATGATCCCACAGGGGGAAATTCACTTGTCACAGCAGCTCGTATACACAAGGTTGATGTGAAACTACCCATAAATAATAAATATATTTAAAAAGGTCATGAAGTCATGCTGGTGTCACCACTTATACCTATGATGCTGCGACCATCGTTCACACCTCAGGTGACTTTAACTGACGAGCACTAACGAACCACGTGAAGCTCTGGCCGGGTCAACGATCCTGCCTAGGATAAATACTCGGATCTCCACAGCAGTCATCAGAACTGAAGAAGCTTCTTGGATGAGAGACGAAACGTCTTCACTGATCTACAGCCAAGTCCAGTCCTCAGATTTAAACCTTCTTGAAAAAGAAATCTACAGAAGAAAGTCATGAAGTCACGCTGGACCTGTGGTAGATCTTCTAGCAGTCTGCTGCTGAAGGAGCTGTTTAAGGCCTCCACAGTCTCATGCAGGAGGTGAGAGGAGTTGTTCATGAACCTCCTCCTCTCCACCACTTCCTCTGTGGAGTCTAAGGGGACAGTCCAGGACAGAGCTGGACCTTTTGACCAGTTTGTTGAGTCTTTTCCTGTCCCATGACCACCACAGAGTCCTGCACACTACAAAGGACCTCAGTCTTCTCAGCAAGTGGAGACGACTTTGGCCCTTCTTGCTCAGGACGTCTGTGTCGTCCGACCAGTCCGGTTTGTTGTTGAGGTGAACACTCAGCTGTTTGTACGCTCCCACCGTCTCCACGTCCAGTTCATGGATGTTCACCGCTGTAGTCTGAGGCGTCTTCCTCCTGAAGTCGATCACCATCGTCCTTCTTCTCGCTGGCGTCAATGTGAAGGTCGATGAAGTCTGTGATGACCGCCCTGTACTGCTGCTCACTTCCTTCTGATACACGTCCAATGATGGAGGTATCATCAGAGAACTTCTGCAGGTGACGGCTGCCAGTGTCTGAAGTGTACAGGGTGAAGACGTAAGGACAGAGCACGATACCCTCACATCAGACACGCAGCATATCATAAATACTACTATATCTGTATATACTAGTTTAAAGTTTATTTATGTGTTCACACATACCTTACCAATAAAACTAATTCTGATTAACTTGACGCTTTTATTTTGTAGTTCACATGTAGGACCAGAAGATGGCGTCAGACGCCCACGTTGAAACCTTCATCATACTCTACCTGATGCAGCAGGAGGCCTGCGCTGACGGAGGTGGTGTTACATCCACCGTGACACCTGAGCATGCCCCTAAAAACATCACGACGCGTGAACGTAACGTGGATTAACGCTCATCTCTAGTTTCCTCCGTCCTCCCTCTCATTGAGGACGTCGGTCTCTAGAGGTAAACCCCGCCTCCAAACACACACACACACACACACACACCCCGCCTCTGATGCTGACGGAGGACAATTCGGTTAGGGTTGCTATAGTAACCGTACCACTCCCTCCATCCTCCCTCCCTCCGTCACATCAGGGATGCTGCCTCACGTACGTAAAAGTATGAAAACACAACACAAAGAAACGAGAGTCAGGAGTCGTTTTCTTTCAAACACTTTCATTATTTTCTCCACATAACTCAAAAAAAAAAAAAACAGAGTAAATTCCCAGAAACAGAAAGAAAGAAAGAAAGAAAGAAAGAAAGAAAGAAAGAAAGAAAGAAAGAAGAGTCAAACTATAGAGAGAGAGCTTGGCATGCTGTAGCATGCTGCGGACTAACAGGGGTTGGCGCAGGGCATCGTCACCAGGCTGATGGCGTACAGCGGAGCCGAAATGAAAACATGTTCTGCCTCTGGTCGGGGTCGGGTTTGGGTCAGGGGGGTTGCAGGCACATTAGACTGTACTCTTAATAATGTGGGGAAACACCAGAAATGAGCCTACATGAGCCGAGTGTGAGTTCCGATCCGTAGTTTGAGAAACGCTGTCGGACAAAAAACAACAAAAAAAAAAAAAAGAGAGAGAGAGCAGGGCCTACCTGACACCCCCCCACCCCCCTGCTGGATGTTGTTACCGATGGCAACAGGCTTCAACCATCCCATCACGTGGAAGGAGGAGGATGCACACACATGCAAACACACACACACACACACACACACACACACAGTGTCCTCACTGGACTATAAAAATAGACAACTTGTGACCTGTATTTGTGACTGTACTGAAGTCCGTCTGTCCGTCATTCAAAGAAATGGAGATGTTACAGTAGAACCCAGACGACTGCTCGCTTCTACAATCCTTTTAAAGCAACGCTGTGTAACTTTTCCATCATAAACTAACGTCTGTTACCTCCTGTTGATCTGCACTGACCTGTGATCAGGTGAACGGTGTCTCTGTCATTCGTACGTCTGTTCTCACACTATGTAACTTTGGGCTCCGGGTCGGGAGAAGTACGTAACGCTTTACGGCACTAAGTCACACACCACCAACTATTTCACTGATTTTGGTGAAACTGGATCATATTTTATGGAGAAAATGTTTTCTGGTTTTCCCTCTGATGTCCTCCGGCTGCTCCGCCTCAACTCTCTGTGATTTACAGAGTTTCCTGATGGACAGTGAAGTAAAATGCTGCCAGCTGTAGCTGCTGTTAGCTCATGTTAGCTCAGTTTGGTAGCTGGACTGTGATCTCAGAGCACCGGGGAGAGTGTTAGCGTTTGTACCACAGGCGTTTTGGACCACCGGGAAGAAGAGTGGAGCCAGTGTTGTGCCAGAACCGGAGCTGGGCAATATGTAAGTTAGTATCATGGATCACGTTAGCTGCTCATTTGGTAAGCTATAACTAACTTATCCACTCAGTGTTTTGCTAGCGATAAGAAAAAGGGAGTCTGGATGAATGAGCCGACATTTTTTGATACGTTAGCCAGCTAAAACCACAATATGACAGTATGTTTGATGTTTTGCAGTAACATTAGCTTTGACTTTGGACTCTGTGTTGTGGTGGTTGCCGGTCATTTGTTAATGTTAACGGACTCCAACGTTAGCTGTCTGTTAGCAAAGGAGATTTGGACCAGAGCTGGACGAGCGGGCGACGTAACCGGGCTCAGCAGCCTCTATGGACATAATGGCAGAGGAGAAGAGAGTGAAGAGGACGTTGACGGAGGAAGCTAAGAAGAGAAAAGGAGAGAGTGAGCGAGCAAGAAGCCGCCGGACAAGAGTAAATCTGGGACTGACTTTTAGTGGTTGGTGAGAGCTTGGTGAAATAAAAGGCTGAAAGACACGCCGAGCTGGGCTGACTGCTGTTGGACTAGTCAGTAATATTAGCTGGCTGCTATGTCTGCTGTTGGTGACCTTGTTGATGTTTGGCTGTTAGCAAAGTTGTCGACTCGAGTCAAATACTCGAGTACAGCGGGATTACACAGCATTGCTTTAAACAGTATACTTGGAGGCTTCGTCCATAAAAGACGTCTGGACTCTTCTCAGCTGCTCCCATCAAAACTTAACGTGTCGCATGTGCTTCTGAAGCTTCGTCACCTTCAGGTTCAAACGCACAACTAAGATATTACAGTACGTATGCATGCATCGTTGTACTTTTATCAATTTGCGCTACAAAAGCAAGGCAAGTGGCGACTACTGTTTTTTTTCTTTTCAGACATCTTGCAAGTATAGTATAAAAGATGTAGTCTTCAGGTTAAGTTTGGAGGGAAGCAGCTGATTTATCGACGTGATTCCCGGTGCAGATTTCTGCAGCATTACCTCGAAAAACCTCTTGCCAGTGGTAGAGTAGGCGCAGGGTTTTTTTGCCAGGGATGATCTGTCGTGAACTACCACCAACTCAGAGGAAGCTCCATCCTCTGACTGGTGTGTGTGGAGGTGGGAGAGAGTAGGAGGCAGAGATGGAGAGAGAGCGGCTGACAGCTGATGCTAGTAGGCTCGATGTGGACGAGCAGCGACTGCGTCCTCATGAGATGCTCTTGTAAAGTTCATGAACAGCGTGAAAGGCCACACACACACACACACATTGCTGGAAAAAGACTCATTTACACACATGCACGCTGCAAACATACTGTATATACAGCATGCGCACACTTATTCTCCTTCCCGGCGCGAGATGAAGAGTGAGAGAGAGAGAGGACGGATGAGCGACGCCGTCCATCGGTAACAACAACCCGGGCAGGCGGAGGAACTAAAAAGGCAGGAGTTATATAAAGAGAGAGAGAGAGAGGGTGGAGGAGGGGTTACAAAATAAAGAATATATCCATCATCAACATATTGTACATGAGAGAAAATGTTAATAAATAAATTAGAAGTTACAAATCTGTTGAAAACTATGATTTGAAGATGAAAAAGTCTGTCTCGTCAGTCCTGTCTGCAGACAGTGGAAGCAGCTCTCGTGGCCCGAGGTTCGGCCCGTTTGAGTCCAAATGTGAGCTCACTTCAAGTCCACTTTCTGGACTATGTTATCTCCCCGGAGAGAGGCTGTACCCGTCTTTTTCATCCCCTCACTTACAGCCTCTTTGGTCCTCTCCTTTAGCCATGTTGCAGTCCCCTCTTGGCGGGAAAAAGGAGCAGCAGATTCGTCGTCGTAATACTCGTATGAATTTATAGTTGTTGTTGTCGTTGTAGCATAGATAGGCTGACTCTGAAAGCGGTGCTGTCTTTAAATAAAAAAGTGGATAAACAAAATAGCCACTCCGATGTTGAGCAGGATCACCATGACGACGAGGATAGAGCTGTAGGCCTGCGTGGGAGAGAGAGAGAGAGAGACGAGAGTGTCAATAATAAGAACATGATAATACATACACATGTACACACAGTCATCCCGTTCACAGCTGCTCATTAATGTGTCAATAAATTCAGTATAAAGGGAAGAAACCTCCAAACCAACCTGTGCATGTAATGCGCTTTAACACAGTTTAACCCACCGACGTCCCATCAAGGGTCCAATCGTCTCGGACCAAACCGCTATGTTTAACATAAATGTGTGTGATGTCTGACTGCCGTTAAAAGGATGACTTTCTGCAGGTAAATCAAGCAACAACCTAAAGCACCAAAAACTGCAGTTCCTCAAACGTCCAATTGAGGCTCATACCTACAGAGAGTCCTACGGTAGCCCAGAACGGACAAACTAAACTCTGGATTTTTTCATAAAAACAGACAAAAGAGAAACAAATGAAGTACGCAGCATATTTACATGTAGAAGCATATTTAGAAGAACATGAACCAGGAAAATGACCAAATCTGAGCAAGTAAACAAAGTCTGGAGGGATAAACACTTCTGAAACTCTCCCGGTGGGTTTGAAGTCGATGCAGGGCGGAACAAAACAGCGTGACAGAGACGTGCTCGGTGGAGTTTCGGGGTGAGACTGTTAGATGTCACTAAATCCGACACAATCGTGCGTCACTGAACAAAGCTGGAGCCAGGGCATGATCAGCTAGCTTAGCTTAACCCACACGAAACACGTAAGGAGGACGATAACAGGTTTTAACCAAGCGGCAACCTCCGTGGACAGAGACCAAAAAACAGTTTTGGTCTCTATAGCTAATTTCAGCTTCCTCCTCGCAGCTAATTTAAATATCAGCAAAGACGTGGATCATCGGCGGACCTGGGCTGAATTTATTAGCTCCATCCTTATATCACCAGTAGATCACTTCGGTCTTCCAACCAGGGCTTACTGAGGTTGTCCCTCATGTACGTGTACGTGTCATGTAAAGGATATCGTGGCTACGAGGCATCCGTTCAGACACTAATGTCATTAAGACAGTTCTGTAAAAATGAATATAATAAAGACAAAATGATAATAAACCCTAAAGAAGCATGCGAAGAGACAATAAGATGTCCCAGGATTGAACCCTGAGGAACTCCTTGAGGAAAAAAAAGTTGAAGAGCTGAACTGCTAACCCACGTCCTCAGACGTCCAATAATTATTAATAGATTCACTTCCCACTGTACCAAGCCTTCTTATGAACACATTTGCCTTAAGATAAATAACACAATCCTGTGTCGAGCCCACGGGGAAGCCCACCGTCTCTGACAGCGTGAGGTCAGAGGGAAGGCGGCGTCTTGCTCGATGACACTTCAGCAGATGCTTGGTGATACCCTGGGTCGTGCGGGTGAAGGCCGGTCGTCCTGACCGCCTGTCCACTCCGGGTTAATATGCACGGTATGTTCATCATTTATTATCGATGCAGCACGTTTTTTTTTCTTGCTTGAAAATGACATGTTTGAACATGGAGTGTATTTCAGTCTGAAGACCTTTTAATGCTTTTAATTAAGTCCACCTCTAAAATAATCTGAACAATAGTTGCAGTGGGAGAAGAGAAAATGGGACTGTGAGTAACACCAAGCTCTTAAAATTAAGCAACACATTGTTGTAAATTAATCTGTCTGGGGTGGCTGCTAACAAGGTTTCTGCCGATCAATCCACTGATCACAGATCTGTGTCACAGATGATTAACAGACCGGGGTAATAATCAGCCTTTTTATTTGTCTGTTTCATAAGAAAATAAGTCCCTGAGTTTCTATTTTTAGTGGTTAGTTGATTAATGAACAATCAGATTATTTTTTACTCTAATTATTTCATTTGTGCCGATAGACATCTGGACATCTGTTCTACAGATCTGTACGCTAACATGAAACTACAGCCTGCAGCCGATTGGCTGCAGTTTCATGTTAGCGTACAGATCAAGGCAAAAGAAAGTTTCAGAGATGCTAAATGCAAAAGTTAGCCCGGTACTCTGAGGTGAGTAAATCTAGTTTTGTCCTCACTGAAACGTCCATCCAACGGCAGCAGGTGTTCAGGTTAGCTGCTTCCAGCCAACAAGCTATGATGAACCCGCCGTACTCTACCTGTCCACCACCACCCAATGGATCGGTGCCGGATCCTGTATGACAGATTCAGGCCAAATACGGCACTGCTAGGTGAAAACTCTGGCGTTGCGTGTGCGCCGCATCAGCGCGAGCAATTCACGGCCATTCTAGTCAATGTTTCAAACCCCACCGGCTCCGCTGCAGCCCGGTTCAGAAGCGGGCCTCTGCTCGGCTCCACGTTGAATACACAGCTGTTCTATTTTTGGCGGCCATATCCAACTTTTGTTGAGCAGTGGTTGAGCGACACAGACAGTGAATGAGATGAGAGGGAGCGCCGGTATCAAGAAAGCCGAAGAATCGGCCAAATAAAAAGTTTTCTGATTGTTTCACCGCAACGCCTGACAGAACTGTTTTTTGTCGCCATGACGAGGGAATCTCTGCAACACTTGGCTAAGGTTGGAGAAAGGTTGTGGGAAGAAGGTGAGGAGATGAGTGTTATGTGTCCACCTCCACACCTCAACAATCTGCCAGTCTACATAAAGGCCGCATAGGCACCGAACGCTGGCATCAGCAGAAAGTGGCCAATATGGACACAATCCCCCGGGGCTTACTGGACTATAAGATCACTTATCATGGCGTCGGCTCTCTTTTATGCCTCAAACTTTTCCTACGAATCAAAGACATGAGATCTGATAATGAGAGCGCAGTCAGAGACAGAGAGGAGCTGTGCGGCGACTTAAAATCCTTGACACCAAACAACGAGCCCCCGAGCGAGTAACCTTGGTCTGCTTTCTGATCCTCATCTGAAGTTTGAAGCTCAAAATAAAATATCACCAGCGTGTCGCCTTTTATCATGTCAGGAAATACTGCAAAAGTATCTCTCCCACGCAGAAACCAAAGGATGTATGCGAACAGTACAACAGTACAGCAGGTCCTGGTTATCAGGCTGCTCCGATAAGTCCCGTAAGACTGCTGGTCAGGCACCATTGTATCTTAAAGAGCTCATAGTACCTTATAGAACACTGCTGGTCAGCATGCAGGGTTCCTCGTGGTTCTTTTAGTCTCCAAAATCAGCCAACAAGCTCCCATTTTTGGGTTGAAGTCAGAACCAGAACTTCCTGCAGCTCACTCTACCTGTATTGTTTGTATTTTTCGAGTCGATCAAGTTGACCTCATCTTATTTTGTTTGTCGTTTTTCCGTCATCACGTCATTTTTTTGTTGTTGTTGGACCGCGAAGGGCCCGGCCGCCTGGGGACACGTCTTCATGAGGCTTTTGTTCCTGTAAATACGAGCCTGTGGGATGCTCGGAGGTTCAGTTCTGTGTTCCATGATGACGACGGACCGGTTGATGTCTTGGAGTGGACGCGGAGGTGCAGAGCTATTTTTGGGGACGGATGTTTCACGCTGTACCGGATACAGTAAAAGAAGTCTGAGGGCTGCTTTGTGTGTTTGCGTTACGCGTTTTTGTGTTGCAATGACAGAAAAGTTTGATTATTGTGTGTGTGTGTGTGTGTGTGTGTGTGTGGGTGGCTTACACATGTGTGTGTGTGTCAGAGCAGCCCCGGTGTTCCCATGGTGTTTGCAGCGTTCCCTGTGTGTGATAGTATCTGTGTGTGCTGTGAACCACCTTACACAAATCTCACTTGCTTCTCTGCGGCTGCAAACACACACACACACACACACACACACACACACACACACACACACACACACACCCTCCACCCACCCACCCCTTTGTCACTGACACACACCCACCGATTGGCTGCCGTTGATGCAAGGCATAAGCTGTTCCCTAGCAACAGAGCGCTGGTTAACCAATAGGGGGCCTTCTGTGAGGAAGGGGCTCGGTTTGCCAGTCTGCTGTTACTAAGGTGCAGCGAGGACCGCCGGGGTTCTCTCACTGAGTGTGTGTGTGTGTGTGTGTGTGTGTGTGTGTGTGTGTGTGTGTGTTTTTCATGTTAAGTAGCAGGTAGCAGCAGCAGCAGCGGCAGACGCTAAGCTACAAAATAGCCGACTAGTGCCGGAGTCACATCACGCTGCTGCAGACAAATTTGTGTTAAACACACACACACACAAGTGTTTGTATATGTGTGTGTGTGTGTGTTTCACTTGCTGCTGACTCTCCTGTGGTTTCATTAGCTAATGCTGTGACCGTATTATCATGCAGGATTAGCATGGTCGGGCCGTCCACCAGCCTGAGACGAGACGTATATATATATAATATATATATATAATAATGGCGTAATCCGTCGCTGCTCGCTCATAGTTTCTTTATTTCACAAGGTTAAGCCTCGTGCCTCTCCCCCGGGATTATCTTAATATGTGGGATAACATTGTGTTATGTCACCGGGGGATGGGATGTATCCTCATGACAGTGAGCAACAAATCCTTTTAGTCAAATCAATGTGTGGCAGTGACACGACAGATATGACAAATGCACAATACAGATACAGCTACAGCTGTCCAGGCCGAGCAGAGACGCGACTGAAATTTAAAGCTGCTGCAATATTTTTATCATTTCCTCTGATAAACTAACGTCTGTTACCTCCTGTTGATCTGCACTGACCTGTGATCAGGTGAATGGTGTCTCTGTCATTCGTACGTCTGTTCTCACACTATGTAACTTTGGGCTCCGGGTCGGGAGAAGTACGTAACGCTTTACGGCACTAAGTCACACACCACCAACTATTTCACTGATTTTGGTGAAACTGGATCATATTTTATGGAGGAAATGTTTTCTGGTTTTCCCTCTGATGTCCTCCGGCTGCTCCGCCTCAACTCTCTGTGATTTACAGAGTTTCCTGATGGACAGTGAAGTAAACTGCTGACAACTGTAGCTGCTGTTAGCTCATGTTAGCTCAGTTTGTTAGCTGCTGTTAGCTAATGTTAGCTTATCTTACCGTCACCACTTCTTGGGAACATGGAGGATCCTGATAGGAGCAGCGCCTGTCCCGACTATCCAATCCATGGGATCCAATCTGAAGACCAACTTTATTTACTTGTGACTTGATTACTGTACCATCCTCCTGACGGGCCTCCCAGCCTGCACAGTGAAACTCTTTCAGATGATCCAGAACGTGGCGGCTCGCCTGCTCTTCAACATGTCACCCCGCTGCTCATGGAGCTCCACTGTCTACCTGTAGCAGCCCACATTAAATTCAAATCTCTAACGCTGACTACAAAGTAGTCTCCGGTTGTTGAACGTCCTCATATAGACATATGTTACCTCCTCCAATGAACGACGTCTGTTGTTCCCCGTTGGTGGAACGTCCTACCAGTTCCTACCAGATCAGGGGCGTCCCTCTCTACCTTCACAAACCTCCTGAAGACCTCCAGCTCTTCAGAGAGGACCTCCTCTACAACACTACCAACAACTCTTGACTCTGGACCTTAGACACCTTCGTCCCCTTCCCTCCTGCAGTACATCATCTTGGTTCACCTTCATTGGTGTAGTTGGTCTTTGTAACTTCTGGAGTAGTGTGGGGACTAAAAAATGAAATATAATCGTCACACTAACTTTGGCATGTTGTTTTTTTTCTTAGTTTAAGCCGTCGTTTAATCTCAGTTGTTAAAATAATTAACCCATCAGGTTCATTTGTGTAGCTACAGTTATGTGGAAAGTCCATTAGACATAATATTACAGTGGTTCATTAGTCTTAACAACACAGGTTTTAAAGTAGCCTTTAGTTCAACTATATTTCATTTAACTTCATCTGAACATGGAGAGGATTCTTTGCTCTAATGGACTCTAATGGTGTCGAGCAGATCAACAATGAAACACGTGTAAATTATCATCGTGACGGCCAAATACTCAAAAATAACACAGCAGTGTTGGTGCAGGCAGTGAGCAATTACCTTATTATGTGTAATACTGAACCACAACAAATTAACAAAGAAAACACTCTGACTGTGACAGCTGTTTGTGTGTGTGTGTGTGTGTGTGTGTGTGTGTGCGTGTGTGTGTGTGTGTTAAAGACGCTTTCGGCACAAACTTGTCAGCGTGATGCTTGAAAAGGAGTTCATCACCATCGCTGAAAATCCTCCAAACGAACTGTTTGACACGTGACAACCCGAAGAGAGACGCTGATACCCGTCAGAGAGTTACGCCTGTAATCACCGAGTGACGACCAACCGTGAAGCCAAAAACTGAGCACGACTGACACCGCCCACAGAGCTGTTTTGAAGCTCAGTGACGCCTAACGACACCCACCTGTCAATCAAAGCGTCCACGCTCTTAATCCTGCATAACTTTAAGCCTTAATATAATCTGAACAGGTGAGTTGTATATAAATTCACCCTCAGTACAGTTGTCATGAACGGGGAAATTAGCTACAGAGACCAAAACTGTTTTTTGTACCAGGCTGTAAACATGTTTATTTCTGCTGTGAAGTTGGACATTTTAACATGGGGACTTATGGAGACTGACTCACTTCTGGAGCCAGCCTCAAGTGGACGACAAGAGGAACTGCAGTTTTTGGCTTCACTTCACAGCCAAGTAACTAAACAGTAACATGACGTGAGTATCCGTTACTCCCTGTCCAGCCGTCAGTTGTTTCTCTCTCTGTTGTCTCAGCGTTTGGTAAGTGTTGTATTTGCGTTAAAGTCTTACCGTGTTGCCCTTGCTCTGTGTGAGGCCGTGGTCCTGCTGCTCCGGGGTGATGGGTGAGGACTTCAGAGGGGGGGAGAGGGTGAGGTCCCGACGTAGAGGCCGTGAATCCATCTTTTCCCCCGCTCTGTCCACCTTGTGTGAGTCTTTAGCCCCGTCCTTCCCCTCTCGTCCTTCCCTCCCCTCCCTCCCGTCGCGGTTCTTATGCCGCTGTCGCTGCACGGCGTGCGAGCGCCCCTCTCCGTGAGCGTGACTGTGACCGTGCCTCTCCTCCCCGTGCCCATGGGACTTGTGGGTAGTGGAGTCTCTGGGCTGTAAAGGCTTCATCTCCATCTCGTAATTGCTAATTTTCTCCTCGTCCTGCTCCAGCAGCCGGCCTCCCCTCCCGTGCACGCCCCTGTGCCCGGACGTCCACGAGGCGGACGAGGATGACTCCGTCCACCTGTCCCCTCTGGCCTGTCTGTGATTGGATGATCCGTGCTCCCGGGACTTGTGATTGGAGGAACTGTGTTTGTGTCCGTTGGTCCGGCTCGCTCCTCGTCCACTGACCCCACCTCCTCCACCTTTTGATAACACTCCTCTCCTCTTGTCCTCGCTCCAGCTGTTGGCCCGTGAGTACTCCCCCTTTCCTCCTTCACCTCCACCGCCACCGCTTCCTCCCTCCATCAACACCTGGATCTCCGTCTGCCCTCCTCCCCCACCTTTCTCACCCCTTTCTCCTCCGTCCTTCCCCCTGTCGCTGTGGTCCACGGCGCTCTGCCGGTGGAAGCGGGCACTCTTGCTGCGCTGGGACGGCCGTGCGGGTGGAGGCGGAGTGTGGGGTGGTGAGGACGAAGGGGGGCTGAGGTCCGGCGTTGCGGCGTCGTTGGAGGGGTCATCGGAGGCCGCGCTCTTCACGTAGAGGTCGGGGCTGTCGGCGGTCCCGGCGCTACTCGACAGCCCCTCGCCTTCCACCTCGCTGGACACCTGACGTTTAGGACGCTGCACCTCCATGCCTGCAAGAGATGGAGGGATGAAAAATCTTACTGCTTAAAAGCAACATTTTGTAACTTTCCAAGCTGCCAACTGTAGCTGCTGTTAGCTAATGTTAGCTCAGTTTGTTAGCCGGGCTGCCTGGACTGTGAGCTCAGAGCACTGGGGGAGTGTTAGTGTTTGTAGTACCAGGAAGAAGAAGAGGAGGTTTACAGGAATACTGTTGGGGGGTGGAGCCCGTGTCATGCCAGAACCGGAGCAGGGCACCAAACTCATTTGGAAAGCTATAAATAACACATCCACATAACGCTTAGAAAGTATCAAGCTAAGGTTAACCAGCCGACAAAGTAACCTGCAAACGGCAAGACAGACGATCTACAGCCAGATCAGCCCAGAGAGTCTGGATGTTGTTTTGCACCCATGACAGTATTTTGTTACGTTAGCTTGCTTGGATGACTCGCTAGCTAGCGACGTATCAAAATATACCAGCTGAAACCACAACATGACAAAATATCTGATATGTTTTGCAGTAATGTTAGCTTTTACTTTGGACTTGTTTTGGGCGTTTGTTGACGTTAGCAGACTCCATTTCTAAGCTAACGTTAGCTCCTGTTGCACACTGTCTATTAGCAAAGGCTCAGCAGCCTCTATGGACACAATGGCAGAGGAGAAGAGAGTGAAGAGGACGTTGACAGAAGAAGCTAAGGAGAGAGTGAGCGAGCAAGAAGCCGCCGGACAAGAGTAAATCTGGGACTGACTTTTAGTGGTTGGTGAGAGCTTGGTGAAATAAAAGGCTGAAAGACAGACGCCGAGCTGGGCTGACTGCTGTTGTACTAGTCAGTAATATTAGCTGGCTGCTATGTCTGCTGTTGGTGACCTTGTTGATGTTTGGCTGCTAGCAAAGTTGTCGACTCGCTAGTTTTTGATCAGAAGTAATGTAATCAGAACAAATACTCGAGTACAGCTCGTTGGAAACCAGAAACAGTCGGGTACCCAACGATGTCCAGGATGTACGTATCAACATGTCAGCTGCCGAGAGCAGAAGAGATGGCAAAAGAACAATCTCAAGTGTCATGTCAGGTATGTGTGTGTGTGTGTGTGTGTGGTGTGTGTGTGTGTGTGTGTGTGTGTGGGAGTGTACAGTGCATGTCATGAAGTCCGTGTGTCGTTCATGTTCTCGTGGGTTGGATACCTGCAGTGCTGTACAGGTGTGAGTGACAGCGGCACAAACACAAAGCTGGAGGGTGGTTTACACTGACCTTTACAACCAACCTACACACACACATTTTATATGTTCATGCATGCGTGCACACACGTGTTGTTGCGTATGTGTTTGCTTGGCTGAGTTCGTAGATGCAGTTTGTATTCAGACTGAACTCGCCATCCATGAGCAATCACTTTAAGAGGCAGAAAACTTGAGCACGAGCCGACCAGTATTTATGTAATCATGAGGGAAAATCTAGCGTGCCACATATGGGGGTTACACAAGGTCCTCATAAATCCTTCTTGAGATACAGAGCAGCTGTATGTTTGTGTTAAGGAAAGCAGACGCCATTCTGGTTGTCTCATTCATAGGTATAGAAACATAGATACCGTGTTCGCGATTTGACGATGCGGACTTCACTAGAAAATCGACTGTAACCACTGACAGTACAAAATATGGACGTTGTATCCATGACACCCCCCCACAGGTTTCTGAAAAGCTGTTTTGAAGCTCAGTGTGGTGGCTCTGGCCACTGCCATGTTGTTAGTCTTGTCTCTGATTTGTAGGCAGGACTACAAACATGGCGGGCGGACACCACACTGAGCTTCACAATGGTGCTTCAGAAACCTGTGGGTGACATCGCCAAACACTGTCCATTCTTTATACTGTCACTGTCCTGAGGGCGTATAGATGAGTACGAGAACAGCTTCTTCATGTCGTGACAAGTGTACTTATAAATCGTCCATTGTCCAAAATGTCTACCCCGTCGCGCCCATACATTATTATTGACACTGCAGTAGCACAGAGACTTCAATAAAGTTAGTCAAAGGCAGGCTTGAGGTTGCCAAGCAACCAGGGTCAGCTGCAGGTCAGAGCAATTAACTGCAGCTGTGCTCTGTCTGTGTGTGAGTGACTGCTGAGAGACACAGAAAATCTCTAAATGAACCCCCTCCAACTAGTGGACACTAATGCCAAACGGTAGGTCGTATCAAAAAGCCCAAATGACCGTGAGCATCCTCATCTTGTCGACCATGTGAATGCCGAATTTCAGTGTCTAAAGTTAAAAAATGTGACCTGGGGAGAGAGAGAAAGAACAGGTGCCCCGTGCTCCTCTGGGAAATTTCTCCTCTCCAGTTTACATGGGAGTAGATGGGGCTGTCGGTGGGTGATCCTGGCGCATCAGTGCGTCTCCCGCCAAAACTATAAGTCTGACAGCTTCAGCAGTGATATCGCTGCGTAGCCCGCAAATTTTCCTACGTTTCTATGTATGAATTATTTCTGTAGAGTGACATTTGTGGCCATGAGAGCCGTTTGCAAATGTATTTTTTGACAAATGTTTCTCTCCCTCTCCACTCTAGCGATGATGTCACCCACTCATTGAACATTCTACCAATACACACCCATTGTAAATTTTGGCGTGGTTTTTGGCGATTTTTGGCAAAACCATTTGGCGAAACGCTTAGAAAAGTCACAGCACACCATTCCCGGCCGAGCCGGTCGTTTTGATATCATTTTTTGTGTATGTGCGACCAAAACTGTGGGAGGAGTAGCCCACCGAAATTCCTAGAATACGTAAAAATAATAAGTATGGGGAACAGTGAATAGTGTTGAGTGGTGAGTTTCGTGTACTCACCATTTCCCGGGTGCTGGAAAGACGGGGAGAACTGCTTGGCCGTGACCCTCGCCATGCGACTCTCCTCCTGGGCTTTCTGAGCCGCTCCCACCGCCGCCTCCGCTTTACCCTGCGCGTGAGCCGTCCTGACAGACAAAACACAGAGATACAGAGCACAATAAATACATCAGACTTTGTCTTTATAATGAGAAAAGAATAGAAACAGAATCACAGGCAGCGGCGTGTCCAGAACTAAAGCCCGTAAGAATAAAAGTATGGCAAGGTTGGAGGGAGATAAAGGGATTGAAAAGAACAGAACAGAATAGAAACATAGTGTCCAAAAACACAGTAACCGACCTTTTGTAACAATAAAAGTGCCAACAGTGCACCGCAGTATTTCAGTTTTTCACTGATATAGGGGTATTTGTGGTTGAGTTCACCTCCATTAACTTTGTATTGCCTTGTGGTGTTTATTGCCCAAAGGGGTGATGGGATACCTTGTGCAGTTTGGAGCAGATCCTTTAAAGTTAAAGTTCAGGAAACTCTGCATATTCAGGGAAAAAACGGCTCCTGTTGTCCTTAAAAAACAAGTTTGTAACCTTTAATGTCCAAAACAAAACCAATAAATCTGACGAGAGGACACGAGTCAGAGTACAGGCACACTTTTTAAACTTTGTGTCCACGCTAACGGGACGTTTCTCTCAAAACAGTGACTGTGGATTGGAAGTTGCAGTTCCTCTTCTCGTCCACTTGAGGCTGGCTCCAGAAGTGAGTCAGTCTCCATAAGTCCCCATGTTAAAAACTTCACAGCAGAAATAAACATGTTTACAGCCTGGTACAAAAAACAGTTTTGGTCTCTATAGCTAATTTCCTGTTCATGACAACTATATGGAAGTGTCAGATTCAGTCTGTTCATTCATTTCGGCGTGAAACGCAGTGTGCTAACTCAGCTAACACAAACGTCGCTGCTATCGTTATTAAACGTGCAGCAAACGCCACCTTATTCATATCTGTGTTATCTGTTGTACTGTGTGTTGTTACGGCTGACAAATCTCATTATATAAGACACCTGACACACACACACACACACACACACGGCTGTAAACAGCATGTAGGAATCAGCATATCACATGGTAGCTCTGTGATCTTTAGCTTGAAAATGTGTTTATTATTTATTTATTTGCTGCTCCTTTCCACACCTCCCTCACTCTTTCGTTTATATCCTTCATCATCACGCCGTCCTTTTTCCTCTCCATCCTCGCCTCACCTTCGTGTCTCCCTCTCTTTCTTCGAGGCGCTCTCGACTCGTGTAAAATAACCTCTCCATCCATCCCTCCCTTCCTTTCCTCTCTCCGGGCAGTAACAGTCTTGATGCAGTGTTGCATGTCGATGGATATTGATTTTTTTTGTTGCTCTGCCCGTCTCTGCACTCTCTGCCAGTGCTGCTATGCCAGGCCCACAGTATACTCAACACCACCATGCATGCTGGTCGGCTGTGGGAGAGGAGGTGAGGCATAAAGAGACAAGAAGAAGAAGAAGAAGAAGAAGAAGAAGAAGAAGAAGAAGAAGTATGTCTTCCTGTTTCACGTGACATAATGACACGTCTCATGCTCACAATGTCATGAATAAACTGCTTCCCATGCTAACACACGCTCGCTAACCTGCTCGCACCTTGGTGCTCACGGCACAACCAAGCAGCAACGTCTCGTCCACTTGAGGCTGGCTCCAGAAGTGAGTCAGTCTCCATAAGTCCCCATGTTGAAATGTCCAACTTCACAGCAGAAATAAACACAAGACAGACAACAAGCTAAATCAAGATCTAAGCTAAAACAAGCTAACAATGAGCTAAAACAAGTGAACAATAAGCTAAAACAAGCTGACGACGAGCTAAAACAAGCTAACAATTAGTTAAGACAAGCTAGCGCCAAGCTAAAACAAGCTACCAACAAGCTAAAACAAGCTAACGACAAGCTAAAACAAGCTAACAACAAGCTAACAACGAGCTAAAACAAGTGAACCTAGAGCTAAAACAAGCTAACGACGAGCTAAAGCTAGTGAACAACGAGCTAAAACAAGCTAAAGACGAGCTAAAACAAGCTAACACTGAGCTAAAACAAGTTAACAACCAAGCAGCAACCTCTGGGGCTTGTAAATGAAGCCGATGTGGAAGTGCTAACAACTGCAGTTCCCTTTTTTTCGTCCACTTGAGGCTGGCTCCAGAAGTGAGTCAGTCTCCATAAGTCCCCATGTTAAAATGTCCAACTTCACAGCAGAAATAAACATGTTTACAGCCTGGTACAAAAAACAGTTTTGGTCTCTATAGCTAATTTCCCCGTTCATGACAACTGTACTGAGGGTGAATTTATATACAACTCACCTGTTCAGATTATATTAAGGCTTAAAGTTATGCAGGATTAAGAGCGTGGACGCTTTGATTGACAGCTGGGTGTTGTTATCAGAGCACCAGACGTCATTCGGCCCACCTTATGTCCGCTGACATTTAGATTAGCCGTGAGGCTGAAGAAGCAGGACTGCCAACATGGCGCGTGTTTTCTTCGGAAACCTCAAGCGCTGTCCATTCTTTACACTTTCATTGAGCACAACGGAAAAAATCTCTCTCTCTCTCTCTCTTCCTAACTTCCTGTCCCACTCCTGTCTTTCCTCGGGGGAAAACCCTGTTTCTGCCTGTTCAATGGCGGCTTCTTGATTGTACAACACAACATCCTGTCCAGAAGAAGAAGGAACAGAGCTGAGAGAAGAGAAAGAGAGACGTGGCGGTGTGATGAAGGGAGGGAGGAGAGTGTGAGACAAAGAAGAGGGTGTTAAAAAGGTGTTAGGTGTTCAACGTCAATGAATCGTGACCAGATTAATCGTGAGACAGCGTAATCGTAGCGACACCCCGAAAGATTGACAACGTCTACGTTAAAGGAAAAGAAGCAGCAACGTCTTCTTTACGACAGGAAGGAACAGAAGGCCAAATGGTGATTTAGATTTACAGACTTTATGATGGAAAGATTTCTAAGTAGTGAACCGCTAACTGAACTGACTCAGCCCTGGGATGCCAGGAGCCAAACCCGGCAAGAAAACCACCTCGATAGGCTGCTGCTCACTGCTGGGTTCAGAGGTTTGTGTTCGATCCCAGGTCCTCTGATGGAGGGATGGTTTTTGTACTTTTACACAGATAACCTCATCTGGACTAGACTTTGAAGGACAAGGGACGCTCTTTAAGCGACAGGAAAGACGAAGGTGGTTCGAATGAGGAGTGACGGAGTCTTCACGGACCTACAACCAAGTACAGTTGTCCCAGATTCAACCCTTCTCGAAGAAAGACGACTGAGAACCTCCACGGACTGGACAGCTTCACGCCTCGTGGTTGCAACGACATAGTTTCATATGAAGTGTCACACACTGTACACTTTGACAAAGGTGTGTTGCCTTTAAGGACAGAGAGAGAACACCGAGGCCAAAAGGACGAGAGGACAAAGAGGAGACACAGAAGAAGACAAACACGAGCACAGTGTTGAGGTGAGGACAGGAAGTCTAATCCAGGACTCATGCTAAGCTCTTCCATCATCTCTGTTATTACTCTGAACCAGCTGATGATGATGATGATGATGATAATGATGATGATGATGATGATGATGATGATGATTCATAGCTGAATATCTAACGGAGCTTTCCAGCTCGCATCACTGCTGATAGTGTACATATGTGTGTGTGTGTGTGTGTGTGTGTGTGTGTGTGTGTGTGTGTCGGGCTTTGGGCTTTGCTGATGAAACGAGGTCACAGCGCTGCAGTGAATGGCTCCGTACACAAAGCACAGTGAGTCACTGGTGTGTTTATCTGCTACTAACTCAGCACAGGTAGCTCGACGCCACATCGGTTACATCAGCACGTGTGACAACAACATCCATCACACACACACACACACACACACACACACACACACACACACACACACACACACAGATACAAATCCAGGATTTACTGTCACATCTTTATTCTGGAGCCAAACGTGACCTTTGACCTCACACATGTCAGCATTGAGAAGTTGGATTGAAGCAACATGACGTAGCAAAACACTGTGAGTGGATGTGTTATTTATAGCTTTCCAAATGAGTTTAGCAGCTAACGTGACCCATGATACTAACTTATGTAGTGCCAAGCTCCTGTTCTGGCACGACACTGTCTCTGCTAACCATCAGCATTCACCTGTAAACCTCCTCCTCTCTTCTTCCTGGTGGTCCAAAACACCTGTGGTACAAACACTAACACTCCTCCAGTGCTCTGAGCTCACAGCCCGGCTAACAAACTGAGCTAACAGCAGCTAACAAACTGAGCTAACATGAGCTAACAGCAGCTACAGTTGTCAGCAGTTTACTTCACTGTCCATAAGGAAACTCTGTAAATCACAGAGAGTTGAGGCGGAGCAGCCGGAGGACATCAGAGGGAAAACCAGAAAACATTTTCTCCATAAAATATGATCCAGTTTCACCAAAATCAGTGAAATAGTTGGTGGTGTGTGACTTAGTGCCATAAAGCGTTACGTACTTCTCCCGACCCGGAGCCCAAAGTTACATAGTGTGAGAACAGACGTACGAATGACAGAGACACCATTCACCTGATCACAGGTCAGTGTAGATCAACAGGAGTTTAAAAGTTACACAATGTTGCGTTAACACACTCCGGGAAAAGTTGGACGAAAACAGCCGCATCATCCTTGAACCAGATTTGCCGCTGTGCTTTCGTTTAGCTCCGAGATTATCTGCAGCAACTATCCTGTGACTGTGTTTCACCTCTCAGGGTTTCTCCTGGTGTTCCACAAGGAAATACCCTGCTGCTCTGTTCTGGGACACAGAGAGAGAGAGAGGGGAGAGAGGGAGGCTGTCCTGTGCTGCTGTCTGAATCTGGGTTAGACATTTCTTCAGTGTGCATCACAAAGACAGAGGGCTGCTTTAAAGACCGGGCTACAACTGTACTGTACTAGTTACGATTGTAATCGAGTGTTTTTGTTGGAGCAACCTGCATCACCTGCCTGAACCGTCTGCACTGAGCTAGACGTCCCCTCCTCCTCTGACAACATTCAGCAGTGTGGCGTGTTTAAATTCAGACGATGTAAGCGTGGCTGTGCAGCGACGCCCTCGTGAAACGGGTCCATTCGAGTACTTTTTGCATTGAGATCTGGGTTTATCTGCTTTAAGCGGGCATCAAGTGGCACCCTACTTTAAACAAGGACACTCTGTCCCTCCCCAAAAATAATTTAAGCCCCCCCCCTCTTGTGCATGAGCTCCTGCCCTCCAAATATCCGAGCACAATCCTCCTCCTCAGCGTACATTAGCTGAAGTTTGCATGCCCTTCTTTTAAATGTTTTAACCTGTGGGTCCAAATTATAACTCAGCATTGTTCAAAACCTGCAGAACTTTTAGAGTTAAAGAGACAAATAAAACTGCTTTCAGACAGGCGGGAAATGATTGTTACAACATTAACGACAAGCCAACGTGGAACTGCAGTTCAGTCCTTCCAGGTCTCGACCTCTCCAACATGGCGACAGCACAGACGCACAGCAGCATCCAATGAGGTATCTACGTTACTACATCTTATCAGAGCGACCAGGCGTCATTCAGCCCGCCGCAGGTCAGCCGATGATCCACGTCCATGCGGGACGTCTTCAGATATCGACAACATCCAGACTTCTCTGGGCTCAAACTGATGGAGTGTCAAGTCCATGTTTCAGATGGTTTTTAGAAATCATAGACGTCGTGTCATCTGAGCTAAATTTACACTTTACAGCGTCCCAAGACTTAACGTGTACGTTATAACTCTCCGTGTTTAAATTAGACACATGTATGAAAGTATAAACACAGAATAACCTGAGTGTGTGTGTGTGTGTGAAACATCAGGATGGAGTCTTCTGTCCGGAGGCAGCTGTACTCGTCGTGGACCAGCTGGGTCGGCCTGTCAGCATTTTTTTTCAATATCATAATATTCCTCAGAGGCTTCAGCCGAGCATCGCGGCTACGCAAAGTCAAGTATCCTGCAGTCAGAATGACTTGACGTCTTTGTGCAGCAACGTTCATAAGAAAGAACTTAAAACATGCTGGGTGGAGCTGAGCGACGCCTGGTTGCTCAAACAAGTCATCTGTAATGACACCCACCCACGCTCTTAATCCTGCATAACTTTAAGCCTTAATATAATCTGAACAGGTGAGTTCACCCTCAGTACAGTTGTCATGAACGGGGAAATTAGCTATAGAGACCAAAACTGTTTTTTGTACCAGGCTGTAAACATGTTTATTTCTGCTGTGAAGTTGGACATTTTAACATGGGGACTTATGGAGACTGACTCACTTCTGGAGCCAGCCTCAAGTGGACGAAGAAAAGGAACTGCAGTTGTTAGCACTTCCATATCGGCTTCATTTACAAGCCCCAGAGGTTGCTGCTTGGTTGTTAACTTGTTTTAGCTCAGTGTTAGCTTGTTTTAGCTCATTGTTAGCTTGTTTTAGCTCATTGTTAGCTTGTTTTAGCTTGGTGCTAGCTTGTCTTAACTAATTGTTAGCTTGTTTTATCTCGTCGTTAGCTTGTTTTAGCTCGTTGTTAGCTTGTTTTAGCTTGTTTTAGCTTGGTGTTATCTTGATTTAGCTTGTTGTCTGTCTTGTCTGAGCTGCTGTAACGAGTTATCTTACCGATGAACGTGTTCACCTGTGGAATGATCCAAACAGGTCACTTTTTCTGTGACGTGTTGAAGGCTTCAGATTGAGAATGAGCGAATACATTCACAAAAAAACAACAAAGTTTGAACATTAAATCTCTCTTTGTCTTTGCACTGCATTCAATTGAATATAGGTCATTGGTAAAATCGGGGTTATACAACCAAACAACACTGAGCGGCTGCCGCTCCTCGCAGTTCATTCATAATGTATGAGCGCAGACGGCTTCTATTAGAATCAGGCTGCGCGTGTCACAAAGTTTGGGTCCATCCGTCTGAGTATTTTTGGCCGCGCTCGATGTCCGAGTGACGGTCTGTTCATCGTGGGTCTGGCGGGCTGCAAAAGCTACAAGCACAACTTAAAAATGTAGCAGAGAGACTTAATTATCGCGACATATAACGGCTTTGATTGATCTGTGTTTCCCTTCATGTTTGGAGCCGTGTTCAGGCTGTTCTCAGCAAAAGCAGACGGTCATCAGGACTAATAGGATTGGATCTTTAATCAGTCAGCTCATGCATCCTCTCGCATGTTATACCCTCTCTGCAAACACATACATCAGGACGCGAGTAAGCTCATGAGCACATAAAGAAGAGCAGCTCGCTCTCTCAGGCTGCATGCCAACACTGTTGGCATAATGCGGAAATCTCTCTCACTCTCTTTCCGCCTCACTTTCTACGTTACTCTGTCTCAAACGTGCAAACCAGCTGAACCACACGTGCAAACACGAGCGTGTACTGTACATACACTGTACATAAGTTACAGTTATTGACTGCGATGTCACAGCGCAACACGTTATTGCATTATTGATCCAGGCTCCAAGGTCAATTGCTAATCAGATAGTAAATCTAACCCCATTTTCAGACAGCGGGTTCATTCACAAACTCGCTTTGTCTGACGCTGCAGCCCGTTCACAGGACTGAACATCTGCTGTATGTATGTCTTCATGTGTAACACTGAAGTTACATTCTCCATTTCTTTAGTTTAAAGCAACATGTTGTAACTTTCCTCTGATAAACTAACGTCTGTTACCTCCTGTTGATCTGCACTGACCTGTGATCAGGTGAATGGTGTCTCTGTCATTCGTACGTCTGTTCTCACACTATGTAACTTTGGGCTCCGGGTCGGGAGAAGTACGTAACGCTTTACGGCACTAAGTCACCCACCAACTATTTCACTGATTTTGGTGAAACTGGATCATATTTTATGGAGAAAATGTTTTCTGGTTTTCCCTCTGATGTCCTCCGGCTGCTCCGCCTCAACTCTCTATGATTTACAGAGTTTATGATGGACAGTGAAGTAAACTGCTGACAACTGTAGCTGCTGTTAGCTCATGTTAGCTCAGTTTGTTAGCCAGGCTGCCTGGACTGTGAGCTCAGAGCAGCGGGGGAGTGTTAGTGTTTGCACCCCAACACAACATACCCCGGGAGGGATACAAGGCAATGTAACCGGGCTCAGCAGCCTCTATGGACATAATGGCAGAGGAGAAGAGAGTGAAGAGGACGTTGACGGAGGAAGCTAAGAAGAGAAGAGGAGAGAGTGAGCGAGCAAGAAGCCGCCGGACAAGAGTAAATCTGGGACTGACTTTTAGTGGTTGGTGAGAGCTTGGTGAAATAAAAGGCTGAAAGACAGACGCCGAGCTGGGCTGACTGCTGTTGGACTAGTCAGTAATATTAGCTGGCTGCTATGTCTGCTGTTGGTGACCTTGTTGATGTTTGGCTGTTAGCAAAGTTGTCGAAAATACTTTTTGCGAGCTATGTGTACTGAACTAGCCTCGATTCACAGGCCTGGTTCTGTAACCTTTAGCCTAGAACCTATAAAATACATCAACTACGCCAGGCTGCTGGTACAGGACCATGGAAATCAGTTTAAATACCAATACAGCCATTGGGGAACAAGACATTTTACTTTTGACCTTCCGTATTACTTTTCAGATCGGGCTCCAAAAGAAGTGGATATAAATTTAACTGAATGGGATTCCTGTGAAGCTAACAGCCAAATTGCTTGCTCAGTTTGTATCCCCGGATTGATCTCTGGTGTAACGTTATCCTAAATGTCCACCTTTCTGCACAAACTCAATCTACATATGATGTTTTAAAAAAAGAAGCTTCGACAGCGAACTACCTTATCCGTGGCCCTATAACCTGGTTCCTTGAAACAACAAGTTCTGGAGACCAAAATGGGTCATAGGCCTACTTCTGATGGGTCCCCACATGACAAGAGTATCAATGTGTATCCATGACTACAGGTCCCAGGACAGCTAATTAATTTCTGCTTTGAGTCCTGGGCTGAAAAAACAAAAATTGTTGCTTTATATTGCTGTCCAGAAGTTTCTGGTTGCAGTAAAGAAGGTCAGGGCACGCCCATTAACATCATAACCCCGACTGTGCTCATTGTTTTAGTTCAATGAGCAGTTATAATGAGAGCAGCTTCATCAAGTCTTAACAGCTCTTAACGGTCTCGCTTCGCTTGCTTGTTATACCTCCTTAACCCTGCTTCCACCTTAACCTTAATCCTGTCCATAATCTGTCACTGATCTCAGTTTTAAGGTGGAATGGACCCATTCACAAGTGTTTACAGCTAGAGCCGACTCCGGCTGCTCCGCACCTCAACTGTCTGTGATTTACAGAGTTTCCTGATGGACAGTGAAGTAAACTGCTGACACCTGTAGCTGCTGTTAGCTAATGTTAGCTCAGTCTGTCAGCTGTGCTGCCCGGACTGTGAGCTCAGAGCACCGGGGGAGTGTTAGTGTTTGTACCACAGGCGTTTTGGACCACCGGGTAGAAGAAGAAGAAGGAGAGGAGGTTTACAGGGCCCGGGTCGCGGAGGGAATGCTGGTGGGGAGTGGAACCGGTGTCGTGCCACAGGATTACATCCCTCACAGGAAGAAGCTTCAGATTACACATTAAGCAGCCAGCATCCACACACAAACAGACATCCACAAACTATAAAGACACTACCTGGACAGAGCGATCGTCGCCTTCTGCCGGGCGATGTCAGCCGCCTTCTGCGCTCCCTCCACGGCTCGGTCCACCTTCTCTCGGATCTTACTGGCCCGGAGTGGGATCAGGTTCTTCCTTTTGCCGCTCACCAGGATGTTCTGTTTGTACTTCCCTTCCTCTTTCGTGCCGTCGGGAAACGTGGTGCAGCCGTAGCCATGACGTTTGTTGCTAAGCCACTCCCCCTCGTACTGCAGCCCGTCGGACCGCCGACTCACGCCGAACCCCGTCCGCTTGTCGTTCTTCCACTCCCCGCAGTAGGTCTCCGTTGCCGTGGCATCCACGTCGTCGTCGGCTACAGCCAGCTCCGCGTCTGCATCTCCGAGGCTGGAAAAGCGAAAGGTGACCTTTAATGTTAGAGGCTCCTGATGTGTACCACCAGAATCCTTTTCACCACATCTCGTCTCTTTCTATAACCTGATATTTCGTCAAATTAACGTCCAGCAGAGTTCTGAAACTCACCAAAGGACTTTTGTCCTCCATCAGGTGTGGTCTACTTAGAACAACAGTGAACGAGCCAAGATTAATCAAACTAATTTTAAAGGAACAATATGCAACTTTATTTTTATTATTACTGCAGTCCAAATTCAAAATACTGGAGAGTCGTCATGTTTTTGGTTAATTTCGAGCTAAAAGTCTCCGTGACCTGGTCAGTCCTTCCTACAGACTGAACGGCTCACTTCCCCTCGCTACTTGTGCAGCATCACCAGCACGGGTTGCCTGATATGGTCAGTGAACACAGGAATTTCTTTACAAGCAATAAGACTCCCAGAAACTTGACTAGTGTTTGTCAAGGAATGCTTCCAGCATGCAACTCCTTGAAAAACTGAGGTGGTGGACCATAGACGTTGTATCTGTGATGTCACAGGTTTCTGAAGAAGTGTAGGCAAAGACATGAATCATCGGTGCAGCTGAGGCGGGCTGAATGACGGCTGGTTGCTTAAACAATTCACCTGTAACAACACCCACCTGTCAATCAAAGCGTCCACGCTCTTAATCCTGCATAACTTTAAGCCTTAATATAATCTGAACAGGTGAGTTGTATATAAATTCACCCTCAGTACAGTTGTCATGAACGGGGAAATTAGCTATAGAGACCAAAACTGTTTTTTGTACCAGGCTGTAAACATGTTTATTTCTGCTGTGAAGTTGGACATTTGAACATGGGGACTTATGGAGACTGACTCACTTCTGGAGCCAGCCTCAGGTGGACGTTTGAGGAGCTGATGTTTTTTGCCCCTCTGCATTGGCTTCACTTCAAAGTCACGGAGGTTGGACTGAGTCATGTTTGTCATTTCCTGACTACAAGTCTACATACATTCATATCGATCTTCACTTGCATTCCCAAAAAACTGAACTATTCGTTTAAAAACATCCAGAAATCAAAGACAACCTTCACAGATATTGTGAACACGTGAAATATAAATGTTGTATTCCATCTCGTGCTCACACGTTTTTTTGTACGTGTCTGCAGCAGCAGAAAAGAGAAAACACCTCAAAGTTTCTTTCCTTATCAGCCGTGCCAATAATTAATCAGACCCGATAAGCTGCTGTCAGCCACTTTGCCAACAAACAGGTTAGGAGCTGCTGACTCTTGGTGTCAAGCAATTGGTGCCTTTAAAAATAAGCCACCTCAATCCAGCATACTTTTTTTTTACACCGAGCGTTTCCAATTGATTCAACACATTCGAGCCAAAGACGCTGCCGTTAACTCCACGAATGAAACGGTAATTCAGAGATGCTATGACTGACTCTGAGCCGGTGTGTCCAATATGATTGATGGGAACATGATGACACAACGTTAAAAACCCGGAAACTTGATCAGCACTGGTCCAGCTGAGCGGTACACTGACCTTTAGGCCACTTTGGACTGCGTGCCAATCCGTTTTAAAGACACTAAAGTAGGACGAGTGCTTGTTCATGTCCTCCATGTGAAGGACAGTTCCCTTTCTGAGTAGTCATCCCCTCCTTGTCCTCTCACTCCACCTTGCTCCTCACATTCATTTCCTTACTTCACGAAGGAGTTGATGCGACACACTCTTCTTAGTCACCAGTACAGTATGCAGCCCTTTTAACGTGTCCGTGAAATGGCCTTGAAACTGGACAGTGCAGCTAATGTTGGGGGAAGTTTGCGGTGAGGGTACAGAGCAACTCAAACTATTGGTTAAGGTTTGGGGAAAGATCACAGTTACAGGCAAACGTTAATTAACCCCAGTATCCTGAATCAAACACTCTAAGAAAACCTGGTTCTTGATTAGTACTCTGGAGCACTTTGAGTTCTCTGGAGAACCTTTTATCCTTAAAAACCCTTTTTTTTTTTTTTTTGCTGTTTAAGGTTCCTTGGATAACTGAATGAGTTCTTTAAATCCCAATTGCAGCACTTTTGGTGCTTTGAAGATCTTTTTTTTTGTTCCTTTTAAATGTTCTTTGGAAAACTGATCGCTGGTTCTGAAGAATGAAGAGCCGATAGGTAAAATAAGGTTCCCCTATGGCATCACCATGAAGAACCACTTTAGGTTCTAACTGGAACTTTTATTTTTTACTTTATCTTTACTTTGAGTTCTCTGGAGAACCTTCTTGTCCATTAAGAACCCTTTTATGGGCTCTGCTCGAAAATGACCCAAAAATGAATAGAGTATATCTCTGCAACTACAAGGTCTATTTCAATAATAAAGGGAACACTTGTGACATTTGTTCAGATGTGTAAGTGTCAGTATGTATGTCACTGGCTCAGACCCCAGGGTCCACCAATTGGGGGCCATAGTTCCCCCTACGGCATCATCATGAAGAACCACTTTAGGCTCAGAATTTGCACTGAATGTTGGCGCTGGATGTAAATTCTGAGGTCTACCAACATGGATGTAATTCATCTAACAAGGCCTTTTTTCCTTTCATTGTATGTTCATGATTTTCTTCTAGACCTCCAGTTTGAAGACCACCCTACCCCGTCCATCACCTTCTCCGGTTATTACCTGATAGTAGAGTTGATATCGGATGCAGCAGAGGACACAGTACTCATCCCAGCCTCGCTCCTGAACGAGCTCTGTTTAGACCTCTGGGAGGCCAGAGAGCTCCTGGACTCGGACTTCCTCAGCTTGAGTCCGGACAGGATGGATCTCCGGAACAATCCGCCTTTTCTCTTCCCCTTCAGCAGCTCAGCCTCGCTGTGCGCCGTCAGCACAAAACCTCCGCGAGACACGGCGGGGCTGCTGCCGCTGCTGCCTGTGCTGCACATGGACACACTGGTGGTCAGTGTGCCGGGAACGGGAGGAGGACCAGGAACAACCGCCCCGGTCCGGTCTAGCAGGGCTGTACCGTTGCTGTGCTCCGAACCGGAGCGGAGAGAGTTTATGGAGGTACGGAGTGGGGAGCGGATGACGGCCGCCATGCCGTACGGGACACTCTGACGAACGCCGTAGCCATGACGCATCCCGCCAACCCACTGGCCCTGAAATGTTCCTAGAGAAAGAGGAGAAGATTACCAATACCAAATCTATGAAAGTATTTTATTTTATACATGATACATATATGATATTTTAGTTTTACAAGAAAATAGACCTCAAGAATCTGTGACAGTGCAGTGCACAGCCACTTCCCTGAACTTGGTAACTCCAGATTTGCGGATTTGATACAAATCCTCGGTAACACTCCCTCATGGTCAGCCACTGTACAGTTCCTCTGAAGTTGGCAGTGTTGGAGTCAAGACCAACTAAACCAAGACCAAGTCACAAGCAAGACCAGAGTGTATCAAGGCCGAGACAAGACCAAGACTTTGAGGGGTTGAGACCAAGACCAAGGTCTAATATTCACGAAAACTCTGTGGGTGAAGGTTGCTTCACGGAGTCGCCTGTTTGGACACTGTTTTGCAGATGAACTCTCTCTCTCTTTGTGGTTTAGGTAATTTTATTCCAGAGGATTTGACTGATGTCTCCTCCCAGACAGTTAAAGAATAAATCAGACAATGCACAGGCAAGTAAGTGACGTCCACGAAGTTGTGGCCTTAACTGGTTTTGAACTAAAATCCAGAGTCCTCTTTGGTGGAGACCGAGGAATTTAAAAAGTGGTCTTGCAGAGTATTTATCTTATTTAGGTAGCTAATATTCACGAAAACTCTTTGGGTGACTCTGGGTTGCTACGGTGAGTCTTGAACTAAAATCCAGAGTCCTCTTTGTCTGAGACCGAGACCAAGACCAAGACCGACCCTGAGTACTACAACACTGGAGGTTGGGGGGGAATAATTGCCTCCTCATTAATTCGATCTCTACTTCTCTGTCGTATGAAGGGACGGTTGATCCATCCATGGCCCGATGAAAGCTGGAGCAGCGTCCAAATGTTTTGTTCTTTTTGTCTTTGACGTTTTATAAAATTTTTAAAACTTTCTTCCCTTTTTAATTCAGAACCAAAACTTTTTTTATGCTCTGCTGTGTGCCTAATCTGTACCGTACACGGGACTGACTTCCTCTTGTCTGTCCATTCATTCACACCGCGTCTCTTCACATACTGCTGCATAACAGTCCTTACATCCCCGTGTTGCTGAAAAGTAGGGCATCTATCTGAGTGTGTTTCCCCTCACACACACACACACACACACACACACACACACACACAAACGGAAGTGTGTGTTCCAATAAGAGTGCAAGTGATCCATCCATGCATCCCGCCTGCCCGTCGCTCTGATGTAACAGCACTCTGATTCATTCGGCAGCGAACGCAACTCGCTCTAACCAAACTACGTGACCATATAAGGACTGCAAACACACACACAAACATTCCCATCGTGGGCTCGTGTGTCGGTGAAGTGCTGAATGAAGCCGCTTTTATAAGCCAATTGTGTTTCTGCTTACATTTGAAGAGCAGCGGTGCTGTTAAAAAAAAAACTTGAGTGAGGTGGGGTGGCGTTGTTTCTGAACCTGCCCTCAACATTAGGATGATACGCTGCCTTTTATCCCTCACACACACACACACACACACACACACACACACACACACACACAGAGTGTGTGTCACAGACAGCTGGCCAGCACATCTGGACAAGCCTTTGTAATCATGTCGGTACACAGCTGTACGACCATATGACAGACAGATCAAAGAACACACACACACACAAAAGCGTGACAAGACTACCATTTCATTGAATGGCCGCCAGCATGACAGACAGGCAGACAGACAGACAGACAGACAGGCAGACAGACAGACGTGCACTTGAGGCCATGATGAATGTAAGACTAATATTACGTCTTCTTATCGCTCAGTTTTGGTCTCCACCAAAAGAGAAATATCTGTTCAAAGTTCCTCAAACGTCCACTTGACAGCGCGTCCAGTGGACAGAGCTTCAGTGATGTCGGCGCTGTTTTGAGTTGGACGTTTTAACATGGGGACTTATGGAGACTGATTCACTTCTGGAGCCAGCCTCAAGTGGAACGTTTGAGGAACCGGAGGTTGCCGCTTTGGTCCTGACGACCCAATCAAGTGGGATCCAATCGGACGAATCACCGTTATGTTTAGCACACAGACTGATTCGCCTCCTTTTGTTACAATTAATCTGAATTTCGTTCAATAAATAACTTTGTTATACCAAGAAAATCTGGTTTCATGTTACTTCCTTTTGCCTCACAAGCTGGGATGAAACAGCCGTTGATCATCGATCGCCGATCATCGATCATCGATCGGCGATCAGCGATGTGAGTGAATAAAATATTCAATGCTGCCTGTCGCTCTCCGTGGTGCTGAAGACTGTTGGTGGCTCATTTACAGGTTTTTATGTGAAAACAGTAGAACTAGAGTGAGACACACTTTACACAATCAGAAATAGAAAACTGCATCTTTTGAACAAAAACGACGAGCAGCAGATCGCCCGCTCGTCATTTCCACTGTAAATCTGTCACGCCGTGTTGTGAGAAACAAACTGTAAAGGCCTCGACCTCGCGGCGTACAGCTGTGGGGAGAATACAGCTTCACATCTCGCACGCCAAAAACGATTTCACCGACTCTTCTTGCCCCGCAGGGCCGTCAGGAAGCGCTCATCCAGTCATATGGGGGCCTATATAACCGAGGCAGGCGAGGAAAGAGTTAACGCAGAGAGATCAAAGCTGCGGAAACATCACAGAGGCACAGCGATTTGATCACGCGCCAACCCCCGGGCTGAATTCATAATTGTCTCTTTAACAAATGCACGCGTCTGTTCTCTATTTCTAGGTTTAAAACCATCTGTCGCTGAGGGTCTGCGCTTCACTCAGCTGAGGAGACACTTGTCGAAATCTGTAAATTCAGCTCGTTTTGTTTGAACTGTACTTCATTAAAAAATTAGGTCACCGTTCATACGATGACGATGACAAGGCTTCGAAATCCAGTCCTCGGTTACAACTCCACACCTTCAAAATATTGATTTGCAGCGTAAGAAGGAGTTTGTAAGAAGGAGCGAGGAGGCCTGTGAAGGAGGTGAATTTGGTTAATTTATGAATTATTAATGTGTTGTTGTTTCACCATGTCAGCGCTCACATGTCTGTGTGTGTGTGTGTGTGTGTGTGTGTGTGTGTGTGTGTGAGAGAAATGTGGAGGGAGGGTGAGATTAGACAACACAAGGTCAAGTTTCTCACACAGATCGTTTGTTGCCAGTCGAGGTTTCAGTTTAAACTCCGATCACAGCTCAGAGACATGTCATTACAACAACAGGGACCAGATTACAAAAGATAATACTCGAGTATTTGTTCTGATTACATTCGACAACTTTGCTAACAGCCAAACATCAACAAGGTCACCAACAGCAGACATAGCAGCCAGCTAATATTACTGACTAGTCCAACAGCAGTCAGCCCAGCTCGGCGTCTGTCTTTCAGCCTTTTATTTCACCAAGCTCTCACCAACCACTAAAAGTCAGTCCCAGATTTACTCTTGTCCGGCGGCTTCTTGCTCGCTCACTCTCTCCTTTTCTCTTCTTAGCTTCCTCCGTCAACGTCCTCTTCGCTCTCTTCTCCTCTGTCATTATGTCCATAGAGGCTGCTGAGCCCGCTCGTCTGTCTTTGCTCCAAATCTCCTTTGCTAACGGACAGCTAACGTTAGCTTAGAAATAGTCTGTCAACATCAACAAATGTCCACCACCCGCTACAGCACAGAGTCCAACAACAAGTCCAAAGTCAAAGCTAACATAACACAATGATACTAATTTATATATTGTCCAGCTCCGGTTCTGGCATGACACTGCCTCCGCTCCCTGTCAGCAGTCCCTCGCACCCCGGGCCTGTAAACCTCTTCTTCTTCTTCTTCTTCCCGGTGGTCCAAAACGTCTGTGGTACAAACACTAACACTCCCCCGGTGCTCTGAGCTCACAGTCGGGGGAGCCCAGCTACCAAACTGAGCTAACATGAGCTAACAGCAGCTACAGTTGTCAGCAGTTTACTTCACTGTCCATCATAAACTCTGTAAATCACAGAGAGTTGAGGCGGAGCAGCCGGAGGACATCAGAGGGAAAACCAGAAAACATTTTTTCCATAAAATATGATCCAGTTTCACCAAAATCAGTGAAATAGTTGGTGGTGTGTGACTTAGTGCCGTAAAGCGTTACGTACTTCTCCCGACCCGGAGCCCAAAGTTACATAGTGTGAGAACAGTGTAGTATTAGCAGCGGTGCAGGGCAGACTTCCAAGATAGAGTTTTCATGTTTCAGACAGCTCTTCTAATCCTCACTACAAACACCAAACCACTCCCAGCACGGGAGCTAAAGACTGCAGCGGGCTTGTTGTTGGTAGCTGAGGAGGCACCTGAATACTTTGAGTCCACCATTTATGTTGCAGCCGAGGATAACCCACAAGATTCAGGTGAGCAAAGCATGTAAAGACAAGACAACTGACAGGCGACAGAGCAAACAGACATGCAGAACACTAAAAGCAAGAGAAGTCAGCGGAAAGCTGTAAATCACCGCGTGGGATCGTTATCCGTTTAAGAGATTTTGCTTAGGCCCCTTTTTTCTGTCTGAGTCTTTCAGATTTCCATTTGAGGATTATTTATCATGAAAAACACCCATGATAACACGGCAGTGTGCTGCTGCTGCCCTGAAAATGTGTTTTGTATATTATTTGTGAACAAATAACTTATTTCTTATTCCCCAAATCAAATATATCTGTACACAGGATGGAAAACAACCTCAAAAAGGTGTCTGGTTAGAAAACCGACAGTGAACACGATGACAACCAGGCGGTTGAATCTAAGAGATGTCTGTATGTAACAGGTGTATCAGGTAATGATGCTGGTGTTGTTTACATCCACCTATTGACACTAAATATAGTGAAAATCAAAGAGGATAAAAAAGGTAAGAAACCAAACAAAGAAATCTAGCAACGTCCGTATTTTAACCACAAACTGTGTAAAAAATATGGACGCCGTATCCGTGACGTTCCCCACAAGAGCTGTTGTGAAGCTCGGTGTGGCTCCGCCTCCCGGCTAATCTAAATATCATCAAAGACGCGGATCATCAGCGGAGTTGGACATTTTAACATGGGGACTTATGGAGACTGACTCACTTCTGGAGCCAGCCTCAAGTGGACGACAAGAGGAACTGCAGTTTTCACACAGATGTTGCTGCTCTACCGTCGCTTCAGATCAAGATCACAAAACAGGACGAGCACAGCGCAAACTACAGACGGATCACCGTCCTGTCCGTAGCAGGCAAAGTGTTTAACAGGATCGTCTCGAACAGAATAAAGGAATTAGTCACACACACACACACACACACACACACACACACACACACACACACACACCGGATCTCACAGAGCTGCACAGACCGGATTACAATTCTGTGTATCGTGACGCAGCTTTCTACTCTATTTACACGCAGCTGATTAAACTGATTTGGACGGCGTGCATAGGAAGAACTTTGTGGTAAATCAGTCAACGTTAACTGGACAAATCTGGATAAATCTGCAGATGACTTCTGAAGTCCTGCATGAGAACTTTTAGGATGAACTGGACTTCAGCATCCTTAAAATCAGGATCCCTTCAGTTGAACAGTAGAAACCGCCCCTGCAAACCAGGATTAGGCTACTTAATCCCAGTATTAAGTACCTAGTAAAGGTACTGACCCAAACAATACCTTACGAAGTAGTATTAAAACGTCTCCAGTCAAACAGCACCAGCATTTGATACTTTTTGTACCCAGATCTTGTGACAGGCCCACTGCCGTACCTACAGCTAACAGCTAGCAGTTAAATACAGTCAGTGGTAGTGAAGTCGACCGCCCTTAAATGACACCGGACCACCATGACGACCAGCACTCAGATTACTCAGCACACAAACCTGTAGAAGACACAAGGATGAGATGATACAGGGATACAGGTTGTGAAAGAGCAGACGACAGAAAGACGGGATACTTGTGAGGCTAGATAGAAATTGAGTGGACAGAGAGGCATTGTAAAAATGGAAGCTGCTGGAGCAGAAGCAGTATATATATATACTGTATATACACAAATGTAAGCTGTACATATGTTTTATATTTATATTTTTGCAGTCAAATATTGGCGGCAATGCTCTGCACGGGTGCTATTCGGCGAAGAAGAAGAAGGAGTGGAGAAAAGTTGCGATTGCCGCAACGGCCATACTCAAATTGAGACAACACTACGCTACTGGAATTAGTGCAGTACTCCAGGAATAGTGTACACAGAGTACCACAGAGGAGAGTACTAACAGCATGAGACTCTTCGTCTGTGTAAAATAAATACAGGATGATAGAAAACTGAAGAGCTTCCTCCCACACACTGTAAATATATTCACATCTTACCACGACAACAGCACACCGAGCAGGTTTTGGATCATAATTTATGTAGTTGCTGGGCGTCTTTAAACTTTATTATGTCGGCTTACATAACACGGTCAGAGCTGGAATAATTATGTTAATGTGGGACAGTTATAATGTTGTTGTCGCGTTATTTGCCAACAGCTGGGGGACAGGAGAGAGCTGATGAATGATTGGACGACGCCTCGATTTAAACGCCGTCACATTTGGTGAAAGTCTTCACGTAGTTCCTGTGTGTGTGCGTGTGTGTGTGTGTGTGTGTGTGTGTGTGTGTGTGTCCGTCAGACACAACAACCAATAACACTGCTGTAATCTTTAGTTGTTACCACACACTGACAGTTGTAATCTCAGCCTCTCCCTCTGTGACTCACTTCACTTCTCACTAAAATGATTACCGAAGCTGTCTTTTCATTTTTCTACTTCACTCCCTCCATGTGTGTGTGTGTGTGTGTGTGTGTGTGTGTGTGTGTGTGTGGTTGGTAATCAGTCAGCTTAGCTCTTCATCTCAGTAAACACCATTAGCCCGGAAGGCCAATCCAGCCAATCATAGCCCGGTAGAGCCGGCCTGAGCGGCCAATCGCAGCGAGGAACACTGAGTCCCTCGTGACACGCTGACCTGCTGCATGTCGGTGAGCGTTGCTATGGAAACCCTACTGTACAGAGCAGCGCTGAGGAAATGCAGTGAAGCGAGGGAGGAAAGAGAGAGAGAGAGAGAGAGAGAGAGAGAGGAGGTGGGAGGAATGTTGGCAAACGAAGGAGAGGAACCAAAGAAACGAGAAGATAGAGGAGGACGAGTGTTTCCTACAAACGTGGCATCAGGTGGACCGGCAGTGCCGAGCATCTTTGAGCGTTTTGGCTCCTGACTCTTCTTGTTTTGATCAGCTTTAATCTGAGAGTAACCTGTGTTTGAGGCGTATCACATGAGTTTATTTAGCAAAGACACTTTGGATCTACTGTGTTCTTCTTAAGCATCATCTATATTATATAGATTTTTAATTATTAAACTATTTAGACATTTTAGAAATATATCTACACTGTAAACCTGATTATAAAATATAGAAAATAACATTTTTACAGTAGTTTTCTTTCTTCTTTTTTTTAATTATATACAAAACTAAACACAGACAGACATTATCTGTAAATCAACAAGCAAACTGTTATTTTAATCCCCATTAATGACAAATTACAGTTATTTCTCATTGCTGTAAAGAAAAAGGAACTATATTGATTATACGGTATTTTTCTGCTTTCTTAAATTACATTCAAATGTATGTAAAATGACATTAATTATCTGTAATTTAATATGTGGCTCATTATATAAATGTTTATGACCATACTAACATTTTTCTTTTTTGTAAATTTAAAGTAAATCACATTAAATTACTATGGCAATCATGAATGTGTACTTTTACATTCAAACTAATTTATGGAAAATAATTCTAAACTTTTACGGTAGTTCCCTGTTTTTAAGATTATACACAAAACTTTAAAATGTATGTAAAATGACATTAATTATCTGTAATTAAGTATGTGGCTCATTATATAAATGTTTATGTCCATGTACTTTTACATTCAAACTCTGTAACCCAATTTATGGAAAATAATTCCACATTTTCACAGTAATTTTCTGTTTTTTTAAATTGTATATAAATCTCTATCTATATTTGTAAAGTGGCCAAAAACAACTCCAAATGAATGCTAATGCTACCACTGTGTAAGAGCTAGACAACAGCTTGTTAATGTGTCATGAATTGCTCTTCAACAGGTCCAATCTGTTGAACTTGTTCGAATTCATTAGCTGCTATAATCTTTGTGTTCAGCTCGTCCGTGTGAACGCCTGAGAGTTATTGTCATGTTGGTAACTATACCAAGACTTAATGCAGGAACACAAACACAAAGCTGTCTGTGGAGCAGCCGGGCATGAAGCTAAAGATAACCCCAGGGCGAAGGGGGTGACGTGAAAATCACTAGAAAGAGACGTGAAACAGGTCGTCGCCACGTTCATTCTCTGTCATCGTTTTGAGCCCGATCAGTTACACATTTCCGTTATGTCATAGATTTATATAAAGGACAAATGCATGCCGTTATAATAAGGACACTGTGTACTGTCGGAGCGAGATAAACACTCATAACTAGGCCAATCTCTGCTGCATTTACAGTATGTGGGTTCAAATACTTCACAGAGATACAGTGTCTCTCAAACAAGTCGCCGTCTTTGCCTTTTCTCTCTGTTATGATCTCACTCCTCCTCTGATTAGACCGTATCGTTCATAGTAATCACGATAATCATCCCTCCATCCATCTTTCCATTATCTGTTCATAACGTAACCATCCGTCAGTCTGTACGTCGGTCCATGCATCCACCCCTCCCTCCGTCACGTCCGTCTGGTCATCTGTCTTCTCTTTTGTCCTGATTCAACCTCTCAAACCGGGTCTGGTCTCAGGATTTTATCAGGCTGTGTGTGTGTGTGTGTGCGTGTGTGTGTGCGTGTGTGTGTGTGTGTGGTCCAGACCGGCGTTGTAAAGCATCCTGCTAGTTGTAGAGTTACGTAACAAAGCTTTGCTTTCACTGCATGTATGCTGCTGTCAGCTCTGTTGCTCAGCTCGCAACAGCCACATATCGTGTGTGTGTATGCTTGTGTGTGTTTGTGTGTGTGTCTATTTTTAAGCCTGAATCCATATGGTGTGTGTGTGTGTGTGTGTGTGTGTGTCTCATTAAGAGAGACCGGACCGACCCCCCTCGGTCTAAGAGACTCAAAGTGCATTGACGGCATTGATTTCAATTTCAGGGCTGATTCAAACGCGTACACGTGATGCAAAGAGGCTTAAATTTGATCTTAGGAGTTGTAAATGATAACAAGAATTAAAATTTCAGCTGCTCACTGCAGTCAAATGAAACAAAAACACAGAGTCGTGAATATAGTACATGCATTAAAGTGGCCAACACTTAAGATAGATAGCCGTGCTATGGCTGGATGGTGATGTCGGTCAGTCCATCCATCTATCGTGTTGGTCCCAAAAGAACGGACGATGTATCCGCGACATCGCCCACAGGTTTCTGAACTAAAATATCTCAACAGCTGCTGGTTGGATTGACAAACTCTTTTGTACAGACATTCGTGAAGCCCGATGAGCGCCGACACGAGCTTCACATTTGTGGTTTTGCCCTAAAACTGAGTACAAACAAGTTCATGCTCCCCAGAAGTGGACAGTGGCACGAACTGCCACTGAAGCTTCTGGGGAGCATGAATGCTGAATGCTGAAGAGTCTTGTCTAGATGAGGAAAAACTAAACTGGGTCTTCAGGAGGTGTTTAAAGGTAGAGAGGGACGCCCCTGATCTGGTAGGAACTGGTAGGACGTTCCACCAATGGGGAACAACAGACAAGAAAAGTTTGGATTGTCCTGAGCGTACGGGTGGCAGAGCCAGGCGTCGTTCATTGGAGGAGGTAACATATGTCTGTATGAGGACGTTCAAGAACCGGAGACTACTTTGTAGTCAGCGTTAGAGATTTGAATTTAATGGGGCTGCTACAGGTAGACAGAGGAGCTCCATGAGCGGCGGGGTGACATGTTGAAGAGCAGGCGAGCCGCCACATTCTGGATCATCTCAAAGAGTTTCACTGTGCAGGCTGGGAGGCCCGTCAGGAGGACATTAGAGATGAACACAGCCTGTATCAGGAGCTGGAGAGCATGTTGAGTCAGGTAAGGTCGCCAACCAAAGGTGACGTGGTCATTTATTAGCCTCCTACACTACTGCAGTGTGAATCTTTTGTTCTGTGGTGTGTATCGAGGATGGAGACACTTTGTTTTTAACAGGACTTGTTACCCAGGAGCTGCTGTCCTCCTCCGTCCCTCTAACCTTTCACTCATCCCTTAAGACTGCGTGGCCTGAATTGAAGGCCTCCAAATGCACAGCGTGTCCTCGTGTAGCTGAAGTGAGGGCGGAAAGAGAAGACGAGGAGGACAAAAGACAGAGAGAGGACGAGTCGGGGGAAGAAAATGAGAGATTAGAGATGGAGAATCATCTTCAAAGCCTGTCCTGATGTAACCCGGCAGAAGAAAGGCTGACCTGAGAGGACCTCTAGACAAACTCCTCCAGTTGAACATCGATCATGTCTGTAACCGCCATTGGCCTGTCATGTCAAACCGAGCCCCCAAAACACCCACAATGCATCTGCCCGTGTGTGTCTTACCTCCATCGGAGTACGTCTCTGTTCCGTATCCGTCCTGGAGCCCGTTGTTCCACGTCCCCTCGTACTTCCCGCTCGTCCCCGTGCTCTCCCGCAGGCCGTAGCGTCCCTTAAAGCCGTGCGTCCACTCGCCCTTGTACACCCAGCGGCCTTTATTCTCGACGCCCACGCCGTGTCTCTTGCCCTGAGCCCAGGTGCCCTGATAGGTGTTCCCGCTCGGCCAGGTGTAGACACCCAGCAGCTCGAAGCCGTGCGCCCAGGACCCGCAGTACTCCCCCTGGCCCTTGGGCCCCGTGCAGATCCCGTGGCCGTGCGCCTTGCCCTCCTCCCACCCTCCGCAGTATGACCCCCCATCGTCAAAGTTGAACCTGCCGCCAGTGGACATGCATGAAACAGGTCTTGGCAATTCCCCTGAAGCCTCGACAAAAAGAAAAAGAAAAGAAAAAGAAAAGGAAGGGAGGAAGAAGAAGAAGGACAGGTTGGTGCTAGAACCAATCCATGGAGCTGAGTTTGGAGGTCGGTGAGGACAGGGGTGAGGAGGAGGTGGTGGTGGTGGTGGAGGAGAGAGCAGGAGGGAGAGGGAGAGGACTCCCACACAAATCAAACAACGCCACCCCCACCCCTTCGTTCGAGCTGGAGGAGGGAGAAACGAGGCGGACAACAAAACTTTGGCCCCCTCACAGGGGCATCGGGGGTCGTGGTGGGGAAAGGGTCGACGCCGTTCACACCATCCTCTTCGTAGCGTCGGCTAGCACCTCCCGACTTCGACTCTGTGACGGATGCAGGTGAGAGAGGAGGAGGAGGAGGAGAGCGGGCCCACGGCTGCCATTATCCTCTCTCTCAGCAGGAGTTTGAACCGTCAGGCAGCTCCACCGGTCCTGCCATCGGGCCTGCCTACACAACTCTTCCTCCTACTCCGCTCAGTCGCCTCCTACCTGATGATGCCTCCACCTCTCTTGGGGGAGAGGGGGGGTGGTGTTAAGAGCCGAGAAGTCTCCCCACGGTGGCAGCCCTTTAAAGCCTCCAAGCCTCCAGCATAGAAGCCACCCTCGGGCGCCTCCTGATCAACACGGCAGCCCGAAAAAACTGAAGCTGTGACAGCTTTTTGTGTTTGAGTCAGACTTCAGGCTTCAGCATCGAGGCAACACACACACATCACACATCACACACACACACACACACACACACTCATGCATGCATAGAGAGAGGGAGAGACAGGAAAATGAGGAAACACATCAGGTAATCTGCTCAGCCGCCTTCTTCTTCTTCTTCTTCTGTCTGTCCTGTGTTGCTGTATAGCAGCAATGCAGTCTCCTGCTTTATGCAGGCACACACACACACACACACACTTTCTGACAGCAAGTGCGCACACACAGACAATGAAAATAAACAACTGAATTGATTAATTTCTCCTCCTCTCTCTCTCTCTCTCTCTCTCTCCCTCCCTCTCTCTCGCTCTCAGTCTGTCTGCAGGTCTTTAATCCACTGCGTCCATAAGTGGTTTATCTTCTGCGTGGGTTGCCTTCAGGTTGCCCGCTTTGATGAAATAACATCCACATCTACGTGATCCTGTTGCAGTGTGTTGCTGCGTCCTCCTCAGCATCTCCTGCTCGTCTCCATGTTTCCCCTACGGAGCGCCGGGCTGACGCACAGCCTGCCTTCCTGCCTGCTGCTGCTGTCTCAGGTCCTCCGATCTCCTCCTCTCTCCTCCTACGGATGGATCTCAGTATCTCTCTCTCTCTCTCTCTCTCTCCTGATCTGTGTGTCTCAGAAAATCTGCTCATTAGAGAGGACTGTTCCAATGCAGCCAGCCGACCCCCCCCTCCCACCCCGCAAACCTGCTCCCCCCCGCCTCCTGCTCAATAGCACACTCCAGCTCTTAAAGAGACACGCGCCCTGCAAAGCGTCGCTCGTCACCTGTAGCTCGTCCTTTGTCTTTTCTTCTCGTCTCGGCCCGAGAGTCTGAACCAGACTGCAGCGGCGAGGATGCATGTTTAACGTGAACCTTAAAGGTCGAGCGTGTAACATTTAAGGGTGTCTGTTGACAGAAATGGAATATCAGATTCAGAACTCTGTTTTCGTGAACGAGGTGGGTCCTCTCCCGTGTAGTCCGCCATGTTTCTACAGCAGCCCAGAAGGGACAAACCAAGAGGGAGAGGCGAGGGGTTTTCAATTGATTGCAATCTGAAACTTCACCGCTAGATGAAGCTAAATTATAGACACCGGACCTTTAAAGTAACAGTTCCAACATGTTCACTACGTTTAGTCGTTTAGCTGACGCTTTGATGAAGGACGCGGTAGTGCAGCAATAGGCGGTGCCTGATGGAGTAACCCCACCGGGTGTAGACGTGATGCGTTGCGTGTGCGCCGCAGTCTACGCAGTGATACGCGGCCGTTCTAGTCAATGTTTCTAACCGCACCTTATAAATGTAAGAGCGACATTCAGTCTCCACCCGCTGCCGAAGGAAACATCTGGCTCTTTAGCAGCTAATTTATGTGTTGCTATGTTCACAAGATATAGTTGTTAATCTGAGATGAAATTCTGAAGTTCCCAAACTGGACTCCCTCCCCACGCCGGCTACACCCGCCGAGAACGTATCTGACTTTGTGCGGACACAACTCCTCACTTTGGTAAGTGAGTAAGTAGTTCCCGTCATGTCTGGTACTTCCTGCATTTACAGCTCGGTAATTGTGCAGCACTTTTTTTTTCCATCCGTTAATCTCAGTGTTCCAGATTACTCCACACAGTTTGACAAATTAATCCCATTGAATAAAAAAAGCTTCTATAATCAGACTACACACACACATTAAGTCTGAAATTAAGATTACACATTTTCATCGTTAGCCCGGAGGAGTAAGAGGTTGTTGATGCGGTGGTTCCTCAGCACAAAGACCTCCTATTGATTAGTTGATATGGACACTGCCAGAAATTTGATCCTTCTGGGAAAACCACACTTAAAGTCTGAAATGGATTTTATTTACTTACAGCTCAAAGTTTTGAGGGTAAGAAATCAGTTTCAGTGCTCTTTAAAATGATTGACTGACTCTGATTCAAATTTTCAAATTTACACGTCCACGGTCAGCCATCACGTGTCCGTTATAGGTGAGTTTTAAAGGGCATATCACCACGAGTCTAAAAAAAAACTGCTCACTGTTACATATACGTAATATAACCAATACACCTTTTTATGTTGCTGCAATGCAACACTGTATGACACTGACCTGTGGACGGTTTGTGCTGCGCTTTAGGTCCCAGAAACTCTTTGAGCATGAGCATCAGAGTCCTTCCTGCTGGCTGCCTGCACAGGCGAATGGCACAAAAATAATTTACTGGAGGTTTGCAGCACTCCAAAAAATGTATTCATTGTGTCGCCTCCATCTCTTTCGTACAGATTGTGTATTCATAGTTTTTGTGGCGTGGAGCCCTGGAGGGCAAAATAACGTTCTAACATGATAACGTACACGGACAGCCGAAGGACAGAAGACGGCTGTGAGTTTTCTACCAATCCCAGCCCACGATTATTTAGATCACGTCTACAAAAAAGGAAAACACAGATACATGAACAAACTGCAAGTTTTGGCCACTTGCAGCTCGTCGCAGTATTTCAACGACTGAGGACAGCAAAGTAAAGTAAGAGCTCCTCTTTGACAATGTCTACGTATCAAATATTTGTGGAGAACATCTCACCTTACACAAAGCGTACAGACGTACAGACATGTCGTAGTCATTAATGCTGCCATTCGGAGTCTGTGGAAGCACAATGGGCCTTTCAGACACAATGCAATTTGTGGTGCTCTCACATCCGGGTTCAACGCACTCCAGGACCAAAGTTCAAAGGCAAAGCTCTCGATCTTCCAGCCCATCGTTCCAACCCTCACCTCTGGTCATGAGCTTTGGGTAGTGACCGAAAGAATGAGATCGTGGACACAAGCGGCCGAAATGAGCTTCCTCTGCTGGGTGGCCAGGCTCAGCCTTAGAGATAGGGTGAGGAGGTGGTTCAACATCTGATTAGGATGCCCCCCCCGGCATTCCGCCTTCGTTTGGAGGTGTCCCAGGCACGTCCAACTCGGAGAAGACCCTGGGGCAGACCCAGAACCTGCTGGAGGACACTACATAGCCCATCTAGCCTGGGAACGCCTCGGGATTCTCCACGAGGAGCTGGGATGTGTTGCTGGGCAGAAGGACGTCTGGAGCTTCCTGCTAAACCTGCTGCCACCACGACAAGGAAGAAGATGGATGGATACAAGCTACTAGAAGTAGAATAAGTAGACCTTGATGAAGAAGTGTCTTTGACAGCGTTATACAACGTGAAAATACTCAGTTCTACATTACCCAGATGTGGCTCAACGTACCCCTCATCAGGGGCAAGTTGAGCTCAAGACCTCAAGTAAAACTCCCCCCGCTGTCCCCCTCACGTGTGGTTGGCTCGACTCTCGGATATTATGTTGCAGCAAAAGTTGAGGTTGAGTTGAGGTTTCAGTTTTTTTTTCCAGCTGAACCTGCATTGTTTCGTGTTTCGCTCAAATAAACAAAAGGGCTGCAAATTTGCCACTGAATCATGCAGTCTATTTTTATTCGTCAACAGACAGCCGATGTACCGACTGTACAGTTAGCTTGCAACCTATGCACTGACAGCGACTGAGAATTTTCACTTCTTTGTGTTGTTTTTCTCTCCCGTCTGTCTCAACCGTCGTCTCTGCACATTTGTGATTTAACTCGGGGAAATTTTTGCTTTGCTTAGGTCCAAACATTTTTCAGCTTGTGTCGACGTGTCGCACCAGCTGAATTTGCTAATTGCATCCACTGATCCAACCACATGACCCTGCAGGCCTCGAGCCGCTCAGAAGTTTGAAGTGTGAAGCAGAGTACGATTTTCATTCGACTGTATTGCTCTTGGCATTGCACTGGTTGGGTTTTTGTGATTCACAGTGGTAAATGCCTTGCTCAAGGGAATCTCAGTGGTAGCTGAGGGAGTTAACAGCCCCATCCTCCACCCTGGACCTACTTATTTGAGGCTTTTGTGCCAGTGTGGATCGCTTGACTGATGCTTAGATCTCAGTGTGGGCAGTAAGGAACTCCAAATGTCATTAACCCCCCGATCACAATGCCCCTTCTTCTCCTACACTTCTACAGCTGTCCTGTCACTGTCCTTGTCCTTCTGTCTGCCAGTGTCTGGGAAAGCTAAGCCAATTCCAGCCCAGATTACAGTAATAAAATCACTGTGAGGATTGAGGATTAAGGCTTAGGCCTCTAAACACACTGGTAGTAGAGAGGGAGGGAGGGTGGAGGGTGGAGGGTGGAGGAGCAGGTGAGCAGGTTCAGAAACAGTTAGTGTGATTTCCTGACCACAACAAAGAGATTATAGACGTCAGTAACACAAGGGGCACGCTCACAAATCCATGACATCATTTAAGTCAAGAAGGCACTGACACAATCGTGGATAACGGTTACTGGGTCACTGTACAAATACATTCAGTCATTTAGTTAGAAGGGGACAGATGCATCATGTCCGGGTGTTGGTAGTGTTGTAGAGGAGGTCCTCTCTGAAGAGCTGGAGGTCTTCAGGAGGTTTGTGAAGGTAGAGAGGGACGCCCCTGATCTGGTAGGAACTGGTAGGACGTTCCACCAACGGGGAACAACAGACGAGAAAAGTTTGGATCGTCCTGAGTGTACGGGTGGCAGAGCCAGGCGTCGTTCATTGGAGGAGGTAACATATGTCTGTATGAGGACGTTCAAGAACCGGAGACTACTTTGTAGTCAGCATTAGAGATTTGAATTTAACGTGGGCTGCTACAGGTAGACAGAGGAGCTCCATGAGCAGCGGGGTAACATGTTGAAGAGCAGGCGAGCCGCCACGTTCTGGATCATCTGAAAGAGTTTCACTGTGCAGGCTGGGAGGCCCGTCAGGAGGACGTTAGAGATGAACACAGCCTGTATCAGGAGCTGGAGAGCATGTTGAGTCAGGTAAAGCCTGATTTTACTGATGTTGTGAAGAGTGAAGCGGCACGACCGGGCAACTGAGGCTACCCTGGTAGGGGCGAGACACAGGGAGTCAATTCTGATGTTGATGTCATGGTGTGTAGTCGGTTTGTCTGGGAGGAGCAGCAGTTCAGTTTTTGAGAGGTTCAGCTGGAGGTGGTGTGCCTTCATCCATGTAGATATGTCTGAGTGGCATGCAGAGACCTGTGCAGAGACCGAGCGGTTGTTGGATTGCTCCCTCCGGGTTGGGAGCAGGTTGCTGCCCCAAGTGAAGGAGTTCAGATATCTCAGGGTCTTGTTCACGAGTGATGGCACAATGGAGCGTGAGATGGACCGGCGGCTTGGTGTGCTCTGGTCATGAGCTTTGAGTAGTGACAGAAAGAATGAGATCGAGGATACAAGCGGCCGAAATGAGCTTCCTCCACCAGGTGGCCGGGCTCAGCCTTAGAGACAGGGCGAGGACATCCAGAGGGAGCTGGGAGTAGAGACGCTGCTCCTTCATGTCGAAAGGAAACAGCTGAGGTGTTCCGGGCACGTCCAACTGGGAGTAGACCCCGGGGCAGATCCAGAACCCGCTGGAGGGACTACATAGCCCGTCTAGCTACCTGCTGCCACTGCGACCCGACCCCGGATAAGACCTCTGTGGCACCTCAGACACTCCTCCGCTAACAAGCGCCTCAATGTTGGATCAGACTATGACAAATTAAATCTGAGATAGAGTCGCGTCCATCTTGTCCGTCTGCTCAAAAGGAAGTTCAGCGTTGGGATGAGAAGTTTTGGACGCTCTGATATCCGGCAACCAAAAGTGACTCAGTTCTTCTACATAAAAAGACTTTTATTCACACCGAGTCTGACAATTTATCCCTGCGATATAATGTACAGCAAGTTCAGGAGAAGCCAGAAATATCCTCCTGTCTCAGCCTGAAGTACCCGTATTCTACAAGTTTCTCTCTCTGACACACGACAGACGTATCTCTGACGATTACATGCTACGTGCCTCCACGTCAGCAGAGCGCCCAAAAAAAAATCTCTTTAGTTATTTATAAAATCTTTTTTTATCCCAGAGTTAAAATAAAAAAAAAAAAAGAAGGGGGTCGCAGAAAAAAAGAGGAAGAAGAGGGGCTGCGAGGGAGGAGAGGAAGGCAGCCTCGTCCTCATCCATCTCTCCTCTATTATTCATTAGCCTCCTCTCATCCCTCGTTCAGCATGCTGATGGAGGATAAAATAGGTCACCGAGGGATAGGCTGGTGCTCGCACGTTGACTGATGTCTTCCCTCACACATCGTGCACTCATCCCCTCCTCCGTCCGTGCATCCCTCGCTCCCTCCTCCACCTCCTCTCCCTTTTCTTTCCTGCTGCCACCACCACCACCACCACGGTCTTGTCATCATTCCCACCACCACCTCCTCCTCCTCTCTCCATCCCCCTCACATCCCTCTGATGATTCCTGAGTCGTTCCTCAGCTCGGCTCACCTTCCTCTCCTCACATTCTCCCTCTGGCTCGTTGTAGAGGAGTAAAACTCAAAGACAAAGGACATGTGTTGCTGCTAGCTATCTGCAGGGGGCACACCAAACCATCATATCCATCATACATGATATCTGTGTACATGTACAAATATCTAAACTACCGTCTGTTACCTCCTGCTGATCTGCACTGACCTGTGATCAGGTGAATGGTGTCTCTGTCATTCGTACGTCTGTTCTCACACTATGTAACTTTGGGCTCCGGGTCGGGAGAAGTACGTAACGCTTTACGGCACTAAGTCACACACCACCAACTATTTCACTGATTTTGGTGAAACTGGATCATATTTTATGGAGAAAATGTTTTCTGGTTTTCCCTCTGATGTCCTCCGGCTGCTCCGCCTCAACTCTCTGTGATTTACAGAGTTTATGATGGACAGTGAAGTAAACTGCTGCTGTTAGCTAATGTTAGCTCAGTTTGTTAGCTAGGCTGCTCGAACTGTGAGCTCAGAGCACCGAGGGAGTGTTGGTGTTTGTACCACAGGCGTTTTGGACCACCGTCATCGTCCCTCTCTTTTTAATCTCATCGATGCTGTAAGATTCTGTTGTGACAGAGATCCTGACCTACGGTGCGTCATAAGAAGTGACAAAGACATTGTTAAAGTTACCGACCCGACCCGGCTCTCGCTGTGGGAGGCAGAGGATGTTTCACTGTAGTGTCTGTACGGAGGACTGGGCAGGTCGTGGTGACTATTCCACATATAAATTCATCGATTATTTCCCTCGTAAAGTTTCCAAAGACTCGACCTACAAACACCGCTGTGAGAAGTTATAAAGTCATCGAGTTCATCATCATCAGTAAACAGACGGACCTACTCGGCTCTTACTGCCAGAGACGGAGGCTGCTTTCCCGGGGAAACACACTGTTACACACAGAGATACTGTTTAGATAGAGATATTGCTTCCTTTGAGTTATTTTATTGAAAGTGGATGAAAACCGTGAACTCACACATGGAAAACAGTCTGTATATTCATGTTTCACATGATCAGAGGTGTTAAAGTTAACTTGTATTATTTGCATTATGTTCAAATGACATGTTTTAAAAAAGATATTTTACACACACATTCACACTCACAGCCACAGACAGTTTGGCGTGTCCGACCACTACTGGTCTTCATAGAAGACTTTGGCCATGGTGAGGCCGACCTTGGCAACCTTTTTGTCCTTGGCGTCGGGGCCCATGTTGGAACGTGCCAGTCCAATCCAGTACTGCTCCGTACGGGCCTGGTACTCCGTCACCGTCTCTCCGTCCTGCACTGCGGGGTGTTGTTCTTCATCTGGAAACACAGCGTCAAGTAGAGAGGTTAAAGTAAGAGGTTAAATTAACAAATATTAGTATGCTAACACACTACATGGTAAACATTACACCTGTTTAACATCATGCTAACGTGCAGTCATCCCACCACCTCACCACAGGGGTGCCCCAGGGCTCGGTGCTGGGGCCCCTTCTCTTCGCTCTTTACACCACCTCTCTGGGTCCGATTATCCACTCACACGGCTTCTCGAATAACCGCTACGCAGATGACACTCCGCTCTATCTGTCATTTCCTCCTGACGACCTCTCAGTCTCTGCATGGATGCCTCTCAGACATATCTACATGGATGAAGGCACACCACCTCCAGCTGAACCTCTCAAAAACTGACTCCCTACGTCTCACCCCTACCAGGGTAGCGAGAACCGACTAACCTTTTCTGATCACGTTGCCTCGGTTGTGCCTCGATTTCTTTTTTCTTATTGGCTGACATACTGGCCAATCAGCTGATATCAGTCACTATATTGGCATGGTTTCAGATTAAATACATCTAGACATTTAGCAGCTACAGGACTGACAGCAGATCAGATGCACTTCAATGTTCAGCAGATCCTGATCTCAGTCCTGAGCTCATTGTAAGTCAAAGAAAGAGACAGGACAATCCCTTGCCTTCCTCATCCTCGCTTTCCTCCTCAGACTCGTCCTCCTCTTCCTCCCCTTCTGCTCCTTTCACCTCCTCTCCATCCTCCTCCTCCTCATCGTCCTCTGACTCAGACTCTTCGAGCCACTCCTGCGTCTCTGTGGAGAAACAATCATAAATCCAAATGAAACCTCATCATCATCCTGCGTCACAGGACCGATCAGCTGTTTTTTTTACGACACCCCGCTGGGCTCGCACTCGACACGTCTCAGATCTTTTTTTTTTTTTTTTTCACTCGGGTCCATTTCGACCAGAACCTCCCACTGCTCCATCTTGTGGAGGTCGAGGCAGTAGAAGTCGTTCAGGGTGAACTGGCGGTCGCCGACCTCGAACATCCCGCCATACAGGAAGAGCTTGCCCTGACGCGCCGTTGCCATGGCGCTGGACCTCTGGCATGGCTCCACTAGGGGGGCCGAGGCTGAACACGAGGGGTTAAAAACATGCGATTCAGACTATATGTATATCTATATGTAACATTTCAAATGAATTCAGTGTGTGTGTGTGTAATCTTACCGTCGTCCTCCTCCTCCTCCTCCTCCTCTTCCTCTTCCTCTTCCTCCTGAGCTCCAGGGATCACTTCCTTGATGGTCATCACGGTGCCGTCCTCGGTGACGATCTCCTTGATGACCTCGGTGGGTGCTTGAGGTGCCTCCTCCCCTTCCTCCTCCTCCTTCTCTGCTCCCTCCGCCTCCGCTCCGCCCTTCTTCCCCCTCCGTCGCTTCTTCTTCTCCGACTTGTTTCCCTGAACGGACGCAAACAAAACGATAAACCATCGCCGACGGCAGTCCGAGCAGTAAATCACCGCTTCATGTTGTAATGGTTTGGTCACATGCCAGAGGATCTAGTCAGGAGTTTGACGGATGAATGATCGAGGTGAACGAGGCCTCAAGAAAACAAGAATTTCCTCCTAAACCAGCGTCTGTTTGTTAGCCGGGCTGACTGAACTGTGAGCAAATCACAAAAACACCAATTTCTACACAGTGTTGCTTTAAGAAATAAGTTAAGAGTATCTGGAATTTCAAGAAACTGGAAATAATTGTGACAAAACTACAGAAATGCTCAAAGATGATTGTACAGTTGGTGTCTGACTTGTTTAGCACAGAACAAACCAACTAACGAGCACTAACGAACCAAGTGAAGCTCTGGCCGGGTCAACGATCCTGCCTAGGATAAATACTCGGATCTCCCCACCAGTCAGTCAGAACTGAAGAAGCTTTGTGGATGATCCAGTTACTCCAGATTTAACCCTTCTTGAAGAAAGATGACGGAGAACCTCCACAGACTTCTAGAACAGACAAACATTCACGCAGCAGTTTCACGTCCTCGTAGCTCACCCTGAGTACGCCGGGAAACCAGCGGTTCTTCAACATGTCGTACAGGTAGAGGTCGTTGTAGAAGTCGCCCTCCAGCTCCTCCTCCTCCTCTTCGTCACATACCCCACCGAACAGCACCGCCCGCCCTGCCGGGCCCACCGCCAGAGAGAAACCGGAGCGAGGAGGGGGCTTGCTACCAGACGGGTTCAGCCTCGACCACGACCACTTCTCTGGAGGACGGAGAACGTCACAAAACATCAGCTGGAGGATTTCTATTCGTGTTTACCGCTCTGTCATCTCAAATGTTTTTGGTACCTTGGCCGTCTTTGCCCTCTCGCTTCAGGAGAAACATGTCGGAGTGGATGGTCCCCTTCTCGACATCCTTCTTCACCCTCTAGATGAACACAGTGATGAGGCAGACGTCACATCACGTAAAGTAACATGTTATCAGTACGGGACGGACACTTACCACTTTAGAGTATCCCCCGTAGATGATAACGCCTGTGCCGTCGGGCGTGGAGGTCATCTGACAGGCCGAGCGTGGGGCAGGGGCGGTGCCTGATGGAGCAAGGCGCGACCAGGTGAAGGTGTCCAGGGAGAAAGAGTAGACGTCATTGTAGTAAATGAAATCCCTACGAGGAGGAGACGACAGACTTATTAGCAAACTTTTGTGTTTGGAAGAACATTCAGCCTCAGGCCGACCTTGGCGACAAAGAGGTCGTTTAGACTGACTGTGGAGGTCTGACCAGTCCGAGCGTCTGATTGGCGGCTGCAGGATGTGTTGTTTCATAGTTTTGATGCCTTGAGAGTTATAAATATAAATAAAGATCGAGAAGGTGTGTCCGAACCTTTGACTGGTTCCTACCTACCTGGTGCTCTCGTGGAAACCTCCAAACACCAGCAGCTGTTTCTTGCTGAGGACCATCCGGTGACCGCTGCGACCTGACGGACCACCGGGCGCCCTGAAAAACACAACACGGGTGCTGTTACTGCTGGATCATGTTAGAGCACGTCCCATTTATCTTCATCATCATCATCATCATCATCATCGGCTTCTTCTTAAATTACAGGACAGATTTAATACAAACAGTATTTCTGGTCACAATCAGACAGCTCGTTATTTTCCAGCCGTCTGTTGATCATCGCGTCACATCGTCTATTTTTATTTGCACTTGTCGTACGTACTTGATGTTCTCCCAGGTGTGTGTAGCCAAGTGCAGCACCCAGAGGTCCTTGTAGTGGTAAAACTGTTCCCCGTTCGGAGAGGCAAACTCTCCACCAAACACCCAGAGCTGACCCCCACCCTGGGGAACTACCACCGCCTAAAGGAGAGGTGGGAAGGAAGGAAGGAAGGGAGGGAGGGAGGGAGGGAGGGAGGGACAGAGTGAGATAAAGAGGTCTGATGTCCTCTGATTTAATTGGTTTTCGTGTTTCAGCCCTGATGACATTGTTGATAAGTTTCCTCTCGTCTGTGCTGCAGCAGTCTGCCCCCTTGTGGTTCAAATGAAGAATCACAGGACAGCCAGTGAGACCAGTATCTATCACATACAGCTGTAGCCAGCGGCCATTTGATTATTACTTGTCACCTGACCTCTGCTTACCTGGACGTGGTGCTACGTAACTTAAACTGCTCTCTACTGCTCTCATGGAAACAGGCAGTGGAGACGAATAGAGGACAAAGTGGCATCAAACATCACATGAAATGTCTTTTTGAGGCTTGGAGATGCTCACCTGGTGAGAGCAGCGTGGCGGAGGAGGGTTGGGGATCTCTGATTTGACCCAGCTGTTCTTCTTTATGTTGTAGAAGAACAGGTCGTTGTACAGGTACGTCTGCAAAAAAAAAAAAAAGGCAACAGGTCAGTCGGTGTCCACCTGATCACCTGATCACCTGATCACCTGTCTCTGAGCTTCATGTTTGGACAGTTTTTTTTTGCTTTCTACCTTCTTCCCGTTGAAGAACTCTCCTCCAAACAGGATGAGTTCGTCTTTCTCAGGATGTGCAGAGAGAGTCGCACTCAACCTGAAAAACAGAAGAAGACACGTCACGTCCGCGATGTTAGAGCTGCAACGATGCTGAAGTTAGCAGCGTGGCTCTGAGGACGCCAGCGTTGGTCTGTCTTTACGTCGCCCTCAGGATGATCTGCCATCGTTCAGTGAGCGATCTGATGAGTTTATATTCGTGCTGTGATCTCAGCTGTCCACGATCTGTTTAATGTTTAATGTCTGAGGACCAGCTGATCTGTGCTAGAACTCGTCAACTATCTAAATTAAGAATAATCGCTTGGAGTCATTTTGTATAAAACAAATCCTCAACAAAGATTTCAGCTTCTCAGGTGTGAATATTTTATTTTAAGACATTTAATGGACCAAAAATCCAATTAACCGTTAGTTAATCGATATTGAAGATCTCTGTATGATTCTACAGTAAGTTAGCTCTGCTGTTCGTCAGTTGGTGGACTGCCACGTTCATGACGCCCTCAGCATGACTGTCCAGTGACTGAATACAATCTGAAGTATCTCAGATGTCCGTTTTGTAGTCCAACTTCTGAACTTTGTAGTTTTTCCACAGACAAGTCAGTGACCCTGACGTCACCTGATGTGAAGTGCAGAACATTGTTTCATGTTTCATGTTCTTTGTTGCTAACGGAGACGACAGAGCTGAACAAAAGTGACGTGGTCTTCTCACCTCGGTGACGGAGGCGGACACGTCGACTCCACGACCTGAGTCTTCTTTGCATCCAGATTCTGGAACTCAGCGATGAGAGCCTCCAAATCCTCCTGGAGACAGACAAGGAGAGAAGGAAGGATGAGAGGCAACAAGGACAGATGGAAGGATGAGAGGCAACAAGGAGAGAAGGAAAGATGAGAGGCAACAAGGACAGAAGGAAGGATGAGAGGCAACAAGGACAGAAGGAAGGATGAGAGGCAACAAGGACAGAAGGAAGGATGAGTGGCAACAAGGACAGAAGGAAGGATGAGAGGCAACAAGGACAGATGGAAGGATGAGAGGCAACAAGGAGAGAAGGAAGGATGAGAGGCAACAAGGACAGAAGGAAGGATGAGAGGCAACAAGGAGAGAAGGAAGGATGAGAGGCAACAAGGACAGAAGGAAGGATGAGAGGCAACAAGGACAGAAGGAAGGATGAGTGGCAACAAGGACAGAAGGATGAGTGGCAACAAGGACAGAAGGAAGGATGAGAGGCAACAAGGACAGAAGGAAGGATGAGAGGCAACAAGGACAGAAGGAAGGATGAGTGGCAACAAGGACAGAAGGATGAGTGGCAACAAGGAGAGAAGGAAGGATGAGGAAGGATGAGAGGCAACAAGGACAGAAGGAAGGATGAGAGGCAACAAGGACAGAAGGATGAGTGGCAACAAGGACAGAAGGAAGGATGAGAGGCAACAAGGACAGAAGGAAGGATGAGTGGCAACAAGGACAGAAGGAAGGATGAGTGGCAACAAGGACAGAAGGATGAGTGGCAACAAGGACAGAAGGATGAGTGGCAACAAGGACAGAAGGAAGGATGAGAGGCAACAAGGAGAGAAGGAAGGATGAGAGGCAACAAGGAGAGAAGGAAGGATGAGCGGCAACAAGGAGAGAAGGAAGGATGAGAGGCAACAAGGACAGAGGGAAGGATGAGAGGCAACAAGGACAGAAGGATGAGTGGCAACAAGGACAGAAGGAAGGATGAGAGGCAACAAGGAGAGAAGGAAGGATGAGCGGCAACAAGGAGAGAAGGAAGGATGAGAGGCAACAAGGAGAGAAGGAAGGATGAGCGGCAACAAGGAGAGAAGGAAGGATGAGAGGCAACAAGGACAGAGGGAAGGATGAGAGGCAACAAGGACAGAAGGAAGGATGAGAGGCAACAAGGACAGAAGGATGAGTGGCAACAAGGACAGAAGGAAGGATGAGAGGCAACAAGGACAGAAGGATGAGTGGCAACAAGGAGAGAAGGAAGGATGAGAGGCAACAAGGACAGAAGGATGAGTGGCAACAAGGACAGAAGGAAGGATGAGAGGCAACAAGGACAGAAGGATGAGTGGCAACAAGGACAGAAGGAAGGATGAGAGGCAACAAGGACAGAAGGATGAGTGGCAACAAGGACAGAAGGAAGGATGAGCGGCAACAAGGACAGAAGGATGAGTGGCAACAAGGACAGAAGGAAGGATGAGCGGCAACAAGGAAAGAAGGAAGGATGAGAGGCAACAAGGACAGAGGGAAGGATGAGAGGCAACAAGGACAGAAGGAAGGATGAGAGGCAACAAGGACAGAAGGAAGGATGAGAGGCAACAAGGACAGAAGGAAGGATGAGAGGCAACAAGGAGAGAAGGGCATGAACAGTACAGACATGAACACACAGTGTGTGTGTGTGTGTGTGTGTGTGTGTGTGTGTGTGTGTGTGTACCTCCTCTCGTTTGGACCTCTTCGACACCTTCTTCTCCATCTTGCTCGCGGTCTTCTCGGCTCCCTTCACCTTCTTCTCCTTCTTACCTTTCTTGCCCATGACTGCTGCTGAGCCTGAGGCGGGAAACTCTTCAACACTTTACCCGCGGTGTCACATGGAAGTCCAAACAAACGCACGTGCAGACACACCGAAGCGTTTTCCTCTCACAACCCACCGGAGATTTACTTCCGGCAACAGACGTACAAACGTCAGCACAGCGTGCAGACGTGACAGCGCCCTCTGGCGGGTCGGAGGACGTCCCGCCTAAACTTTGACTTTCTAAACTATGTTATAAAAATGTTCTAAGACAACAACACACCCAGAGTTCATTAGCCTAAAGGTCTGACGGCACCTGAATGCAGCACGCTGTCCCCTGAACGTCTCATCTTCACCTCTCCTCTCAGACGACGGTACGGAAGCCCAAAGAGGTCATACGATCATACATTTTATTTTGTCAGATGAGTCACACACACCACCAACTATTTCACTGATTTTGGTGAAACTGGATCATATTTTATGGAGAAAATGTTTTCTGGTTTTCCCTCTGATGTCCTCCGGCTGCTCCGCCTCAACTCTCTGCGATTTACAGAGTTTATGATGGACAGTGAAGTAAACTGGTGACAACTGTAGCTAACGTTAGCTAATGTTAGCTCAGTTTGTTAGCTGCTGTTAGCTAATGTTAGCTCAGTTTGTTAGCTGCTGTTAGCTAGTGTTAGCTCAGTTTGTTAGCTGCTGTTAGCTAATGTTAGCTCAGTTTGTTAGCTGCCGTTAGCAAATGTTAGCTCAGTTTGTTAACTGCTATTAGCTAGTGTTAGCTCAGTTTGTTAGCTGCTGTTAGCTAGTGTTAGCTCAGTTTGTTAGCTGATGTTAGCTAGTGTTAGCTCAGTTTGTTAGCTGCTGTTAGCTAGTGTTAGCTCAGTGTGTGTGTTTGGGAATGCTGACGGGGAGTGGAGCCAGTGTCGTGCCAGAACCGGAGCTATAGGCAATACATAAGTTAGTCAATCATGTTAGCTGCTCATTTGGTAAGCTATAAATAACTTTAGCATAACATAAGCAACCAAACTGGGAGTCTGCATGAATTAGCTGATGTCATCCACCCAAGACAGGATTTGGACGCGTTAGCTAGCTAGCATTAGCAAGCAAGTTAGCACGTTAGCTAGCTGAAACTACAATAGGACAATATGTTTGACATGCTCTGCAGTAATGTTAGCTCACACCACTGGGGAGTGTTAGTGTTTGTACCACAGGCACTTTGGACCACCGGGAAGAAGAAGAAGAAGAAGAAGAAGAAGAAGAAGAAGAAGAAGAAGAAGAGAGGAGGTTTACAGGGAATGCTGACAGGAAGCTGAGGCAGTGTTGTGCCAGAACCGGAGCTGGGCAAGTAACGGTAACGTAACCGGGCTCAGACAGAAGGGTAATGACAGAGAACGGACTGAAGAGGATGTCTCGTGTTGTTGTTGACCTCGCTTGATGTTTGGCTGTTCATGCTGTGTATGTTTCACATATTACAAAATATATACACACATATTTATGTACAGATTAATGCACTGACCTCACACAGTAAGTAATTAGCACAGTTTTTTTGCTGAGGGTCTGTTTGTGTGTTTGAATACACGTGTCCATTTATCTTCAGCGTATGTGGAATGTCACGGAGAGAAACGACAGGTACTAATGAGTAAAGAAGTGTCTTGACACCCTGATATGGCATTTGTTTATCACTGAAAAAGCTCTCATGACATGCACTCAGCAGCAGCAGCAGCAGCGGCCCATCCTGTTTAACGACGTTTGATGAGGAGACGCTGAGAGAAACGATCTTTTTCTGAAAGATATGTTGAAGAAAGAAGAAGAAGAAGCAAATAAAGTTAAAGCAACTTTACGTAGAAATCAGTATTTGTTGTGATTTCCTTCCTGGACTCTGTCATTGTCATCTTCTGACTACCTCTTGGTCTTGACTACAACACAGTTCCACAGTGTTGCCTTCAAATACCCTGAAACTAGATGACAGTTCACATTATAACCTGTAGAGGGCGGCTGCGTGTTTTCTATGGAGCTTCACAGATGACTTGATGAGCACAGCGTTCGAGGTGTTGTTTATCTGCTTTTTGGTAATTAAAGGGTGAGAAATATTTCAGTGGCTGACACTCAAAGAGATAAAATGCAAGCGTAAGGTGACACCTCGATGTCTGCGACGTGGAGAGACGTTAGTCTCACGGAGAAATATTACACGAGGCTGTTATATGTTGATATAAATTGCTTTTTTTCCGATCTCGGTGAGGACGTCACGTCCGCGCCTTTCCGCTCCTTTTGAATGAAACCGTCACTCTCTCCGGTTAATATCTCGTCTCCATCGCTTCTAATTATTTCATATCGCTGATTAAAAAATAAACGGAGGATGTTTTTTTACGACCGTGAATTCATCAAGGCCGCTCTCTGCTGCTGGTTATCAGCTCTTTCCAGCCATCTGTCGACATATTGTGATATTCATTTTCCTTCCCAGCATCTACAAACACACACATCAGCTGACCACACACACACACACACACACACACACACACACACACATTAGCACATGACCAACACACTCCTGACTGCTAACCTTTGGTGCTTGAGTGTGTTTGTCCTGTTGCATGTGTTGGTTTGTCTTTATATAGTAAAAACACAGAGCGTAGTCTGTTAGCGGAGACCCAAAGAGGACTACGTCTTTATCTTCTCCACCTCAGGCCAGTCACAAAGTTTATCACAAGTTCCCCACTTGTCAGTTAAATAGTATGAAACATACCCCCCGCCCCGACTACACCTCCTGGGAGCCAGACCCTCTTAAACATTTCGCTGGAGTCATGTGGGCATCCATGAGACACTGCTGTTCTTGTTTCCACGTCCCGGAGGCCAAAAACGTGGCACGCAAGCCCCTTCAGGATACGAGGCGTGCTGGTGTAATGAGACAAATCAGCAGACACGCGTGGTGAATATAGCTGCATCCATTATGAGCCGGTGGATGCAGGTGTTGCTTTTGTAAGCAGGGTAATGACCACTTACTGTAACAGGCGTGTTATAATTCACACGCAAGTGGAGGCAGACGACGTCCACACAGGTGGAATGTCTTTCAGTCGGCGTGTGAGCGACGTTTAGATGAAGCGACTCTTCGAAGCAACGCAGTGTAGAAATTTTCAGATTTAGCGCCCCAGTTTGTACTCGAGTATTTGTTCTGATCACATTACTTATGATCAAAAACAACAGCAGACATAGCAGCCAGCTAATATCACTGACTAGTCCAACAGCAGTCAGCCCAGCTCGGCGTCTGTCTTTCAGCCTTTTATTTCACCAAGCTCTCACCAACCACTAAAAGTCAGTCCCAGATTTACTCTTGTCCGGCGGCTTCTTGCTCGCTCACTCTCTCCTTTTCTCTTCTTAGCTTCCTCCGTCAACGTCCTCTTCACTCTCTTCTCCTCTGCCATTGTGTCCATAGAGGCTGCTGAGCCGGGTTACGTTGCCCCGCTCACCCAGCTCCTGTTCTGGCACGACACTGGCTCTTCTCCCCCCGTCAGCATTTGCCTGTAAACCTCCTCTTCTTCTTCAGTTGGCAGCAGTTTGTGGACCTGGGACCTAACCCAGCCTCTGAACCCAGCAGTGTCCAGTCTAACAGTGAATACAGCAGCCTACCGAGGTGGTTTTCTTGCCGGGTTTGGCTCCTGGCATGCCGGGCTGAGTCAGTTCAGTTAGCTACACGGCTGACCGAGCTAACCACAGTTAGCGGTTCAGAACTTAGCGATCTTGCCATCATAAAGTCTGTAAATCACCTCGGCAGTGTAACGTTCCAGTCCAGCTGCTGAGCAACCCCGACCCGGAGCCCAAAGTTACATAGTGTGAGAACAGACGTACGAATGACAGAGACACCATTCACCTGATCACAGGTCAGTGCAGATCAACAGGATTTAAACTCTGTCATGGATCATCTCATCTTGTCTTTATGTCTTGGGCTGATGTGACTCTGTACTTTTCAAGCCCAGGTCAGTGAGCCAAAAGAGAACATGGACATCTCTGAACAAATGTTGTTTACTGTGATGAAGACAGAAGAACAGATGGCCGGCTTGCACCTGTATCCCTCTGCATGAATACACACACACACACACACACACACACACACAGTACAAATGCGTTTGTGACTCAGCATCCTTGCGTCAATACTGCTCTCAGCATCACGCCGTCTCGCTGTTAGCGTGAACGTCTGGTCGTGACTGACGCCGGAGGGAGAGAATAAAAGACAGAGGTGATGAGATGAGCCGTTATCCAGCCGGGGTCGAAACAGACGCTGTCGCTGCATCCGCACGAGCAGGAGCAGGAGTACAAACAGCAATGGACCAACATGGAAATCATTTTTCTGTTGTTCAGAAACAAAGCAACCAACGTCTCACGCTGAGATTCAAGCAGATACAGTGTGTTTCTGTATTTACATCTTCAATACTGATTACCCCTGTTAGCCCGACACCAACCTACTCCTCAAATCTAATAAAATCAAACTTTGTTACTGGAAGTACCATTCCTCACTTTCTTGGTGAGACTGCGATGAGAAGACCTGTGCATTAAATACAGAGCTGGAGTTACCGATGCAAAACTTGAGTGTAAATTACTCATTATATAATTATTATCACAAATTATGAGAAAAAATTACGTAAGGGAAAAAATGCCACAAGCACAGAAATCAATGACAATTAAGAAATAGTAATAATAATAATAATATCACAGTGTTTCACCGTACAATGAACAGTGTGTAATATAAAATACTTTATTCTGTATAAATTTCTTCAAAAAGGTCGTATAAATAAAGGCCTTAAATCACTGATGTTTTTACGGTAAAAGACTGTCAGCTGTGGTTGCCAGAATTTTACTGTAATAAATACAGTATAACTTTTTATAGAGAAATATGGTTTTGCCGTATAACTGACATGAAAATACCAGATGAATGTTGTATAAATAAAAAAAAAATTACAGTGTTTTACCGTATAATTAAAAGTCTCTAATATAACATACTTTATTCCGTATAAATTCCCTTAAAATGGCATGTGAATGAATCTTTTGAAATATGATTGTGTTTTACAGTGTACAGGAAACCACAGCCATATTTCATGACATATTTTACGGTCTTTTACTGTCATGGTTTGGCAGTTTCTCACCGTAAACGCTACAAACAAAAGAGAAACACAAATAAACTGTTTGATTCCAGTGCACCACCCGGTGTGTGTTTGCATGTGTGTGTTTAGTATGTTGCAGGGAGCATGTAAACACTGTTACGTGTCTCAAGCAAGAAGCTTCCTGTCTCCGGCTTCCTCCCACAGTCCAAACACATGTGGTTAACAGGTTAACTGGTGACTCTAAATTGCCCGTAGGTGTGAATGGTTGTTGTCTCTTTGTCTGTGATGAACTGGTGACTGTCCACGGTGTACACCACCTTTCAGCCAGCTGGGATTGGCTCCAGCTCCACCGTGACCCTGATGAGGAGAAGTGGTTACAGATAACAGATGGATGTTTATATCGGGGAGTGAAAATCAGAGCTCACACCTGTCAGTGTTCCCTGTAGTGTGGATACAGACTGTTTGTTGTCTCACGTCCTTTATCTGCAGCGGTAGAGCGTGGGAAAAAGAAGAACTCGTACGTTTACATTTATTATGGCGCTTTTATCCACTTACTGACTCACATGTGCATTCAACCATGTGGATACAGCTAATCAACAGCTGAACTGCTACAAATAGAAACAATAAGAAGAGGGTTTGTCTTCCTTGGACTGAGGTGAAGTCGTAAAATGAAAAATAAATACAAAGGAAGTGTCGTTGTGATTTTTGTGTCGCTGTCAGAAATCACAGCTGTGTGTTAGAGAGCCAAAGATTCAGAGAATTTCACCAAACAAACACAGATGGAGCGTCAACAGTACGTCTGTTATGTAAGTTATGTAACGCTTTACGGCACGTAGCCATTATTCAGCTTTACAGTAAATGTTTTTTCTTTATCAAAACAAGGAGCTAAAAGAGGCTCACAGTATCACCGTCTGCTGAAGTCGAGGAGTTTCCCGTTGGTGTCGTTTCTTTGCTTCAGAGGGAATAATCCACGTCCTGACAGTGTTTGTTTGGTTCACACAAACGTTCCTGACATTTACCAAGCCTGGTTTATCTCGTCTGATTTAAAGGCTGCAGCTTTCCTTCTGATAACAGCCGGTGTGTTTCACTTCCTCTATAATAAATGAGTCACAACTTCTTTCATTATTTGTGTAATTCATTGATGAAATGTTATTTGTTAGTTTTAGTTTTTAGCACTTTTAATTTTGTATTTTCAAAGTTAAGCACGGCCTGGGTCCAGATGTTATACTTGGGGATGAAAATGTTCAGATTAAAGGTCATCACGAGTCCTTCTTGAGACCACGTCTTCATTCAGTCTCACTGTCACAGTAAGTTTGTAATAGTTGATGAAGTTGTGGGTCATTGGACTCGGAGCGTACGCTTGCATTCATCTGATTTACAATTTGGTGAGTGATAGAGTCGACTCAGCCTGAGGAAAAGCTCTGGTTCTGGAAACCTCTTCCTCTTATTCCCGGTGGTCCAAAACGCCTGCGGTAACACTAACACTCCCTGCTCTGCTCTGAGCTCACAGTCCGTGCAACCCGGTCCAGTCCAGCTGCTGGGCCCAGTTCTGTTGCCTGCTAACGGCAGATTCAGTCAGTGTAGCATCAACAGAAGTTAACAGACGTTAGTTTATGAGAGGAAAGTTACAAAATGTGGCTTTAACCTATCTCTGATTTGTGCAACATGATGCATGACACAAAGAGAGCACGCGTGTTATAACTCACTAAGGAATGTAGTTAACATGAGCGAGCGGTCAGGAGTTCATTTGTTTGTACAGAGTACAGTTAGTTTGACCTCCCAATGAGTAATAACCACATCTTAAAGTTAAACTATACAACGACATGAGAGCGAGACACATCACAGCGGGCACCAGACCATTTTACTTTGTGAACCACAAGTCGAAGATGATCACGGGATAATTTGTGTGTTCGATGCCCCACAAGCTGGACAGTCTTTAAAACTCTGCAGCACAAATCTATTCATGTTCCCCAACTTGTTTTCTGTGATTTAGTCTTTCTCGTTTTTGAGTCTTGTTGAAGCGAGGTGTTCATTGTTGGGCAGATTTACAGACTTCGTTTCACTGATCCAACAGGCTGTAAAACAGCAGGCCTACGTCTACAGATGAGAAATACGAAGACGAACCACTCATGCATCTCTCGGCCGGACCTCCATCCTGAAGAGACAGGCGGAGACACTCGGGGTCAGCTGAGGCCTCTCTGTGAAATGTTGCAGCAACCTTCAGAAACCTCGCCTTTACTGCAATTTCCTCAAACGCTCTTTCAGAGTAACACAGTTTGTGACGCGTTATGAAGCTTCAGGTTGCAGCTGAATCAGGTGCATCTCCTCCCAGAGCTTATTTGGTGTTAAAGGGAGACTCCTGATCTGCACTTCTCTTCTTGATATTTCTCGTTTGGACATGGAGCTCCTCACCCTATCTCTAAGGCTGAGCCTGGTAGAGGAAGCTCATTTCAGCTGCTTGTATCCTCGATTTCGGTCACTACCCAAAGTGGAAGAGTGGAACATCGAGAGCTTTGCCTTCACACTCAGCTCCCTCTGAACCACAACGGTCCGGTACAACGTCCACAGTACTGCAGACACCGCACCAGCCCGTCGGTCCATCTCACGCTCCATTTTGCCATCAAGACCTCGAGATACTTGAACTCCTTCGCTTGGTGCAGCAACGAGGAGAATTACAAAATAAAACCACAACAGAATGGGTCCAATAATCTTTTTTTTAAAACACTTGAGATGTCAACGTTGTTGAAACTATCCAAGTAAATGTCATAAAACCTGCGTCACGCCTCGGTCCATGAGTTCATGGGTTCAGCTCTCCTTACCTTTACCATGAGACTGTAAAACTGACCTTGGATCAGTCATCCACTTCCACCCTGGGCTGCCCTGAATGCTTTAAATACTTGAGAGGATTAGCTTGTTTGGTTCTATGAACATTCATCAACTGTGTGTCATGTTTACCTCAGCAACCAACCTCACACAGTCCACTGCTTTAATCCTCCAGAACAGATTCACGTGGACGTTACGAGAGAAACACAGTTTGCTTTTTATTTAGTTCTGTCTTTATTTTTATTCCCCAGAATAAAACATGAAATACAAAGTCATACAAATATCAAGCGGCGGCGGCGGCACAGTGGTTGGATGCTCTCATCACATTTTGAATTCAGCTCAAGCGGCAACCTCCGTGTTCGGGAAATGACGCCAATGTGGAAGTGTCAAAAAAAACCCTGTAATTCCTGGAGTGGCCACTTGAGGCTGGCTCCAGAAGTGAGTCAGTCTCCATAAGTCCCCACGTTAAAGTAAACAGTTTTGGTCTCTGTAGCTAATTTCCCCGTTCATGACAACTGAGGCTGAATTTTGTTGATATTTTGAGCGCTTTGGAAACCTGTTGGTGACGTCACTCGTGCTCTGGACTGCACAGCATCATTTCAAACTGTAAATCAACGTCAGGCTCTTTAGACTTCCTGTCCTGTATCGTCTTAGATAAAGAAGTATTGGACAAGTTGCACGAGCCATCTCTCTGTTTACTTTGACAGGTTTTTTCTCACATTGTACCACAAACTCTGACACAGACAGTAGAAACAACCTGTTTCTGTCCTGCACGAGTAGTCGAGAACAAGGCGATTCAGAAACTTCAGCTTTTCACATCCATTCAGTTGTGACCTACAGACGGGAACAGGAGTGGGATGCAGGAATTTCCGACAGGAATTTTACCCTTTGACGGAAACTCGAGTACCGGAGCACGGAGGAGGAGGAGGAGTGTGAGAAGAACATGTGAAAGCAGAGTAAGACCTGAAGAAGATCAGGAAACACTTTGCTAATTGAACATGTTGCTTCTGCAGAGCTTCTTAACATAGGTACAAAGGCAACAGAACAGAAGGGCAGCGATGGTGTCAAGTCTGGACAATGCGGAAAAAGACATTAAAGGTCCAGAGTGTCAGATTTAGAGGCCAGAAATGGAATATAATATTCATAACTATGTTTTCATTAGTGTTTAATCAGCTGAAAATAAGAATCATTCTGTTTTTGTTACCTTAAAGGAACAATACGTCATATTCACTGTATTAAATCATAAAGTAACCATGTTGAGTCTTCAGATATTAAAGAAACTGAATTTCAGCTGAAGGACGAGCTTCAAATTTGCCTTCTGGACCTGACGCTCCGCTTCTCCACTACAATCGTCCTCTCACTGCTGGAGGCGGAGGCTGTTTTCTGGGGCAGAGTTCACCGTAGTGTCTGTATGATGGAGGACTGGGCAGGTCGTGGTGACTTTTCCACGTATAAATTCATCGATTACTTCCAACTTGTGAGAAGTTATAAAGTCGTTGAGTTCAAGTATCGAAATCACGTCACGTAATCATCATCAGTAAACAGACGGACCTACTCGGCTCGGAGACGGAGGCTGCTTTCCCGGTGAAGTGAGCCGTAGAGTCCGTGTTGTGGACTGACCGGGTCACGGAGACTTTCAGCTCGAAATTAACCAAAAACACGACGACCACAGTACAGAACGTAACCACTTTAAAACAATCAGAAAGTAACGTCTTATTTCTCTCTCGAGCAGTCGAAGGGGTTTAGACGGCTCCAGTGTTTTGAATTTGGACTGCAGTACCAATTTTCAACCACTAGATATCACTGTTAAAAAACAAGGTTACATATTGTTCCTTTAAAATGAGACTTGTATATCTACAGACGCTGCAGGTCCTCTCTCACAGAGTCCACCATGTTTCTACGGTAGCCCAAAGCAGGCAAACCAAACACCGTTTTTTTTGCATGTTTCATGGCCACTGCAGTTTCTCAGTTTCAGGTGAAATGAGAGGTTTGCAATCAGCAGCTCCAACACTAAATGCCACTAAATCACACATTGGACTTTTAAAGCATTTTTGTTTTAGCAGGCACTAATTCAAAAAAATCACAATTCCACTTAAATAAAATAAAACTTATTTGAAAATAAATCTTAATACTCTATATGAAACAAAAGATACTATTCTGTAAACATGAGAAGGTAAGGAACAAAGATTTTTTGTCTTTATATATTCAGGAACGAAGACAAGGCCTTGAACTCATCCCATTTCCAACATAAGGCCTTGCATCCATCTACTACCCTGACTCTCGTGCCTCACCCTCCATCCACCTTCCCTTCATCCCTCAACCCTCCTACAGCACATCATCTCATCACGTGTCTAAATCTATATCCATGTTGTGAAGTGACATCATCAATAGAGAGGAGGCAGACAGGCATGTAATAAAGGTTCAAAGTAAGTAATGATCTTTCACTGGAGCGAGCAGGAGTAGAGGAAGGGACTCGCACAGTGAGTGGCACATCGTAAAAATCAAGTTTCAAGTATCTCTAGACGAAAAATAAACATGAACGCAGAACACAGAAAACAGAAAACAGAGGTGTGTGAGCAGCTTGTTGTTATCAAGGCACTACAGTTCATCGGATCAAAGATTATCAACCTAGCAACCTTTAAACCTCGAGACCAAAATATGAAATGTGCAATCTGAGCGACGTTCTTGTTGTTTCAAATGTTGAATTATACGACAAGTAGTTCCAACCGAGCGATCTGATTGGTCAACTAGACATTTAGAATGTGCTTAAATCAGCATGACAGCACACCTCACTAAAAAATATCACTCCGCCATCTCCACATTGGAGCCGTTAGACCGCCTCATTAGTACAGGTGTGTACCTCATGTGTACCTCGTTAGTACAGGTGTGTACCTCATTAGTACAGGTGTGTACCTCATTTAGTGAGCGCAGAGAAAATGTTGTTTTAAAAGACTAAACGTGGACTAATCTGGACTGAAGCTGAATATTTCATGAGATGAAAACATGTTGTGAAGTTTGGAAATGATTACATCCATCTTTGGACATTTTACAATTGAGTTACTGGAAATGTCTGGATCACACTCCATCAGCAGATACTATCTTAATCACTGAACTAACAGGACAGTTTAGTGTTTGTATGTGTGGTTCAGTTTGTGAAACTCACACTCAAGTTTTATGGGACTAGAAATCGTCTCTGTTGCAGGTCGTTACTAAGGCTCGGGCTACTTGCTGGAGAAGTGAACTGGGTTCCATTACATATAGGAGTCTACTGCTGTGACCGATTGTTTGCATTAATCAGACCCTGTGTATCTCCATGGAAACTTGGAACAGAGCTCTGATTATATATTTTATTTAAGTTGATAATTGTTGTATAATCACATTACGGGAGAGGGTAGGCTTTAACTCAGTGGCACTTCAGTGATTCTTACAACTGCACCACTCGTCATGCCAATGTAATGACATTAAACCACACCCTGTCATGTAACACCGCTTAAATAAAACAATCAAACAATGAAACATGAAACGGAGACACTTTAAGTAAACAGCTGACGGCGGTTTGACAAGGTGTGACACTGTTCGTCTAGTTAATGTGTTTTTATTTTAAACGGTGTTTTGCTTTTGGCTCTGTTAAAAAGAGAAGTTGTTATTTCATCACCTTTTTCCAGCAGTATACTAAGACCTGGATGACGGGAAGTCTTTACAGACGGTTCATTTGATTGCATCTTGATTGCCAAGCAGAGGTCCCAAAACTTTTACTAGAGGTACAAATGATCACCAAATTCACTGGTGAGGTGGGTCCAGATTATTTAGTCCTTAAAGATTTTGTTAATTAAGTCTGTTAAATGCATAAATTAGTTGGCGACGAAGACAAGATATATCAGAAAATCTCAGAAAATATTTGAGGCCGTCCTTCTACTTTCTTTTTTATTTAGATAAAATTTACTGTAGGGAATTTTTCTTATTATCCTTTGAAATCAAAGTAAGTATTCACCCTCATCGCCCTTAAACACTTGTGGAGGTCGTGCAGCAAGCTGTAAACAAAGCATTGACGTGGGTATAATCAGCTTCTGAAGCTGCTGTTGCTACATTAGCAAATTGCATTTGGAGCCGTGTTTCTGCCGATCAGCTGCTAAATGCTACGTTATGTTCAGCAGCAAGTCACTAACTTTATCTGTCTGCTGTACAGGTAGTGTACGGCGGGTTTATCAGCGGGTATTTGCTCTGATTATAGTTGGTACTTAAGAAAAACATTAAAAAAACAAGAAATAAATATATAAATAACTGATGAGACAAAACATCAAAACCAAACAACAGAACACACGAGTGGAAAAAAAACCTCAAGATTTATTTGTAAAGCACTTTTTCATAAAATGCCCTGTAAACAAATGAGAAGGACTAATAACAATAAAACAACAAAGTTTCTCTAAAAAATAAATAAATAAACTTTCTACAGACCTATCCGGGTTAGTTTGCCAATCGTTTTTTTCGCACGACGGCGGGAGTGTTAGAAAAAGTTCCTAAAGCTCTAAAAACATACACGTTCACTGCTAAACGCCGTCTCTGCCGCGGCCTCTATGGAAACAACACTGCCGCAGTAACGTGTACTTTTGGTCCGTTGTAAGGAGGAGGGTCGACGTTAATAATAATAATAATAATGACGACACTGTCGCTTGTCGTGTGTCAACGAGAAAAACGATGAAATAAAAACTAGCAGTTCATATTGTGATGTGAAAATATGCGTAAAAACCACCCAGAAATCTTTCCCCATTTCCTCTCTGGTGTCTGTCCGCTTGTATTAACCTCTAACCCCTCCAAATACCTCCGCCCACATCCAACAACCCCCCAAACACACAAACACACACAGAAAACAACAAAATGTGACCAAGAAGTGTTGAACAGTGAAACTTTGACAAGTGCCTTGTTAGTCCAGGTCCAAGTCCTGCAATTTAACCTCCACAAACACACACACTACACACACACTCCCTCTGCTCTAACCTGTGTACACTGTGTGTGTGTACAGTTACATGGCTTTATTTCAGTACACAGTCTGAAACGTTGTCTCTGAGTGTGATGCCGTTTTTTTAAACGGCCGGGCTCAGTCAGTACGTGGAGATATTGATCCCCAATGAAATCGATGCGATCGCTGACCCAAAAAACGTAACAGCAGGAAAAAGGACACATTTTTCACCGATAGTCAAAATGCATATCTGACTTTAAAGAGCAGAAACCCTTTACAGTGACATCAGTAATGCTTTAGACATAAACATGGAAAGTAAGTAGGCTTTGACCCAAAACATGACTTGTATCTGTAGTCCTTCCCCCTTCCTCTTGTCAGACAAGAGAGCAAATTTATAAACTACAACTAAACATTTCGTCAAGAGCGAAACATCTCCAACACACCAAGATAATCCGTTAGACTTCGCTCACGTCCGACAGCAGCAGAGACGACTTTGAAAAACAACAGAGGACGAGGCTGAAACTCAACAGACACGGAGTGCATCACAGCGGCCGACGCGCTCACTCCGTCGACCGACAACGCAGACAACACAATACTTTTCAGCGGAAAAGTGCTAAAGAGTTGTAATGACCGCAGGACCGAGAGGTTTCCTTCATGAATGTCTGACGAAAAGTAATCTTGTAAACTCCAACTTATACTCAAAAGCAACAGCTGGTTCCAGGAGGTTCAACTCCTGGTTGTAGGTTTTCAACTGTAGCCTCAGCTGACAGGTACATCTTAAATTTGCCACATAAGGCACATTTTGCTAAACACAACTGATGAGGGAGGACGTTTCACATGAACTAAGTCTCACACACACACACACACATAAAAGAAAAACAAATCATTGAAATGCATCAGTGTACAACAGCCTACAAAGACGTTAGTGACTAAAAAAAAATCCAAATAACCCAAAATGTCAGCAACATAACAAACAGAAAAACAGTTGAAGACAGTTAAGACAGCAGCCTTCGTCAGGTCCTTATCAGCACCCGGCAAACAGTGTATGTATGAGAGAGAGAGAGCGGGGTCGGGAGGGGTCGAGAGCTGAGAGGTCACTGTTGGTGCAACCCTGTTGGCGACTGGCGGCGTTTTAGGACTCCTGAGGAACCACCTCCATCATCTTCTGAAACAAGGCTGTGGTCGAAACTACAAAAAGAAAAACACAACAGGGACGACGATTTACCCCAAAACGTGAAGTGAAACAGCGGTTTCAGAAACCGAAATCACGGTGGAGGGGACAGGTGTTGTACTCACAGATTCCCTGTTGCAGCCACTGAGGTTTGGTCTTCCACCACACGCCGAACAAGTAGACGGGAATCCCGGTGGCAATGATGCCGAAGCCGATCGCGCACTCCTTTGGAGTCTTCCAGAAGGAGACGATGATGAGGAAGAAGCAGGCCAGCACGAAGCTCACCGGCAGCAGAATATTCACCTGCAGGGAGGAGATAGGAAAGTCTTAGTGAGTTCCTGACACACTGTATGACAGATAAATCAAACAAGATGTTAATTAATTAGCTTTAGAGGTGCTGTTGGGCAGATTTTCTTACTTTGGGACACAGCCAGGCTAGCATTACCCCTAATTCCAACCAACTGCTCTCTGTAGCTTTATATTAAGCATACAGACATGAGAGTGGTATTGATCGTCTCACTGTTGGAGCACTATTAAAAGGTATTGTTCGATCCATGTAGCTGTTCATCCACCATTTCTCTCTCTAAATAAATTAATCTAATTACTGAACCAGGTCCAAATGGTGTGCTACCTCGTTCTCCCCGATAAAAAATGGGCAGCGCATGAGTGACGTCGATATTCCCGCTGCTTTTAGCTCTGAGTCTTCTGTTAAACGGTCCATTGAGTCCACCATCTGAGTTTAGTGTTAAACACATGAATCCATCTTCTTGGACCACACCAATGCTCTTGTGGCTGAATGGTGGAAAGCCCTTCTCAGAAGACTGTAGCACTAATAAGTGTTGTTACAATCAGGCGACCACTTAAGACTGCATGTGAACTGAAGGTTTTGCTGGTGTACAGTGTCTCTTCACCAAAGAGATTAATTAGTACATCTAATTGTGTCGATTCTCTGGGAGCTCGGTTGAACAGCAGGAATGTGACGGACAAAGAAAGGAGAAAGAAATAGAGTGGGAGAGTGAAAGAGAGAGATGGAGGTCAGCAGAGAGACAGTGCCACCACTGTCCTAACATTCAGTCACACAAACACACACACACACACACACTCATTCGAGGACGTTACATAGACTTACATTCATTTTCTGGAGACTCACTCTAACCTTAACCACTAACCCAAACATCATCGTTTATCAAATTAGGGCCAAGAGACATTGGGTCCCCACTTGGATGACACGTCCCCAATTAACAGGTCTTTATTATTAAATGTGTCCCCGGATGTAGTCTAAGTCAGAACCTCTCTCTCACACACACACACACACACACACAAACACAGATATAAAATGCAGGGCCATCTTCCACTTCACTGCCCAACGCATAATGTCATGCCAGCGGGCACTAATAAGGCATATACACACACATAGCATCACACATGAAAGCTCACACACTCACATACAGACAAAGTTTAACCACAGCACAATGGACTGTGTGTTCGGGAGTCCTGCAGCAACTCGTCTGGTCAGGAAGAATGGCACTCTTCCTTTTTCTTTCTACCCCGCAGGACTCCAGACCAGCTGACAAGCATCCAGCTTCTCTTCTGTCCGTTAATCTGTGATCAGTCTCTATTCATTTGAGCTCCGCTGAATGGATCTTTGTTGGTTGCATGAGACAAAGAAGAAACATTTCCTGCTGCCAAAGCTAACTCAAGTGGGAAGTCCATAGTGACAAAGACCCAGTGAGACTTTCCTGTCCACTTGTCCGTCATCGTAAAGTCCGGTGAACCACCATAAACCAGCACAGGCATCGAGTTCGGCTCACCTTGATCGGTCGCTCCAGCTCGGGTTTCTTATAGCGGAGCCACATCATCCCGATGATCGCAAGGGCGATGCAGAGCCAGTTGAAGAAGCTGAAGAAGTTGATGACGGAGAAGATGTCGTTGGAGAAGGCGTAGAGCAGCGTCATCAAGCACTGGAGAGAGCGAGAGAGACCAAATCAGGCAAAACAATGTTTACCGTACCCTTCAGCTTTGACGCTAAGCACTCAGTGCTGGATTACAACAGCAACACGTCTTTAAAGTAGATGTAAACGTTGTCATGTACTTGGTATGGATTGAGTCACTGTTGTAGGTGAGAGGCAGTTAATTGTTGCTTTAGATCAGCACATATACATACAGCAACATTAGTACATACGGTGAATATAAGAGAGGGCAATGGGGTCAACAGGGTGGGGTGGATCATTGACAGCAGACTGGGCAGGTGACCTTCCCGGGAACCCACGAAGAACAACCTGAGAGGGGAGGAGAGACGCGGACACTGAGTATGAACTGATACGTGATTCCAATGAATGCTTTTTGTACCCGTTTGTGTGTGTGTGTGTGTGTGTGTGTGTTACCTGGAGGACGTAAACAGAGAGCCGTTGACAGATCCGAAGCAGGAAAGACCGACAAACACCGGGATGATCCACGCCATCGGACCAAGGTGTCGGTTACCAAAATCCTGCAGGACACACACAGGAAGTACGCGTAATGATAAGTCAAGTATCAAAGTCACAACACGTCACAAAATCTGTAGCGCCAGCACCAACCACTAAAAGTCAGTCCCAGATTTACTCTTGTCCGGCGGCTTCTTGCTCGCGCACTCTCTCCTTTTCTCTTCTTAGCTTCCTCCGTCAACGTCCTCTTCACTCTCTTCTCCTCTGCCATTATGTCCATAGAGGCTGGATATCGACCCAAGGCCTGTAAACCTCTTCTTCTTCTTCTTCCCAGTGGTCCGAAACGCCTGTGGTACAAACACCAACACTCCCCCGGTGCTCTGAGCTCACAGTACGGACAGCCGGCTAACAAACTGAGCTAACATTAGCTAACAGCAGCTACAGTTGTCAGCAGTTTACTTCACTGTCCATCAGGAAACTCTGTACTCGAGTATTTGTTCTGATTACATTACTTACATAACTAGACGAGTCGACAACTTTGCTAACAGCCAAACATCAACAAGGTCACCAACAGCAGACATAGCAGCCAGCTAATATTACTGACTAGTCCAACAGCAGTCAGCCCAGCTCGGCGTCTGTCTTTCAGCCTTTTATTTCACCAAGCTCTCACCAACCACTAAAAGTCAGTCCCAGATTTACTCTTGTCCGGCGGCTTCTTGCTCGCTCACTCTCTCCTTTTCTCTTCTTAGCTTCCTCCATCAACGTCCTCTTCACTCTCTTCTCCTCTGCCATTATGTCCATAGAGGCTGCTGAGCGCCGTTACATTGCCCGCTTGACCAGCTCCGGTTCTGGAAACCTCCTCTTCTTCTTCCCGGTGCTCTGAGCTCACAGTTCAAGCAGCCTGGCTAACAAACTGAGCTAACATGAGCTAACAGCAGCTACAGTTGTCAGCAGTTTACTTCACTGTCCATCATAAACTCTGTAAATCACAGAGAGTTGAGGCGGAGCAGCCGGAGGACATCAGAGGGAAAACCAGAAAACATTTTCTCCATAAAATATGATCCAGTTTCACCAAAATCAGTGAAATAGTTGGTGGTGTGTGACTTAGTGCCGTAAAGCGTTACGTACTTCTCCCGACCCGGAGCCCAAAGTTACATAGCCCAAATGTTCACAACATGAAGTATCTCAAAGTGTGTGTGCACTCACCACTGCCACGGCCTTAGAGTTGAGCATCTCCTCAGGGGAGAGGGTGGTGAAATAGGCCAGGTTGGTCAGAACATACACAGCTGTCACTATGGGCAGAGAGATGATGATGGCACGAGGAAGATTTCTGAGGAAGATCACAGATCATCGATCAGTCTTCTGCAAACAGTCAGTATTTTTATCATCAAAGCACTGAAGTCACGCGTTAAACACTCACTTGTACGGCTCGATCATCTCCTCTGTGACGAAATTCAAGTAGTTCCTGTGAGCAGAAAAGTTCAGGTCTGAGATATAATGCATCTTATGGTACAAATAACACCCTTCTGTATTCATCTCTGCAGTGACGGGTACGTTTGGGTTTCTTAAAGTAACTTACAAAAAACTAAATGTGATTGTGGAATAGGCGTGGTGCACGGAGGAGCCTGCAGTGAACGCCACACTCATTCATTTAGATAAAGACAGCAACTTGTTGCAGTGTAAAGACTGTTAGAAAAACAGAGTTATTGATACCTGGGGGAATAAAATCTAGTTAATCGAGGAAGTAGCCTTGGTGATAATTCAATATGATGGTTAATGGACATTGAGTGGAATCTTGTCTTGATGATATGATGATATTATGCAACTGATGAACAGCACGTTGGGGTCTAAAGTGCTTCCACTATAAGAAGTCACGAATAATTAAACTAAATTGGAAAACTGGATAACGAACGCGGTTTGTAAACTTACCAGCCACCGTAGGCAAACAGGCCGCTGTAGAGCGCCAGGCCGATGCTTCCAAACTCATATTTAGACCCCTTGAAGGAATTCTCTGGAAGAAGATCGTCCGTTTCACCTGGAGAACAAGAAGAAAGATAGATGTGGGAAACATATGGACCAGATAGTTACTCTACCGTTTATGTTAAGGCCGGATTGGAGACGTTGAAACACAACGCTCAACTACAGATTCACGAATGTAGCGTATGTTGTGAACCAACCATGCACATATCTTCTGAGTAAACTGCGCTCCTGTTGGGATAATGTCAATGCCACGATTCAAGATATACTGGGATATGAAACACCAAATGAATCCAAAACTTTGGAAATGTAACTCAGCGTGTCACTGGAAATGATAGATGTACGGTCGAGATACTACGAACTGCAACTAAGAATAAGAAACTAATACAAGACTGAGCCACCCACCACAGAACAACGACTAGAGATCTACAGTATGTTTGATTTTTTCTGCTTTTTCACCGTATATATGAGCAAAAACTTCATAAACGCTTAAATAGATTTGGGTTCAGACAAGATAAAAAAAAGTCCGTCTGTCTGCTCTGCAGGCGAGAACAACAGCAATAAATGAAACAATGTTCTGTATTTGTCCAACACACACCGAAAAGCCTTCGAGGGCTTAAATCTGTCTCAGTATGCGGATCAGTGAAGGACTGCAGGATGAAATGGAGCTAAGACGGGCTGAGACGGCGACTCTGCGGATCGACCCGAGGCACTGACGGATCACACAACAGACGAAAGAAGAAGAAGAGCAGCGCAGACGGGCTAAAGTTGGTCGTTTTATTGCCCTCAGCTCAAGAGTAGCTGGATTTACGATATTTTGATCAGGGCCCCTCTTCTTCTCGGACCTGTACGAGGGGGGGATCTGACCACATTCCTGACAGAGCTGCGCCCCAAAAACACGCACACACATTCTCAGACACAGCGACGGTTGCTAAACCAACAACCACAGCAGTGTTGCTACTGGGAGGTTTAGCCCTAAGCCACAGTGCAATGTGGGAAACGCCCCAAACGCTGCTGCACTCGTAACAGATGTGTGACCACAGCATCCATCCTAAGACCTCCTCGCCCCCACCTGGTCATAACCAGCCTGACATGGGAGCTGAGCTGGGGGTCCATAGCTGAGGACAAAAACACCGAAATGTTTCCATCTGTTGGGTCCAAAAAAAAACCCAAGAAAGATTAGAATAATATAAACCACAGCCGAGAATCTGGAACCAATCAATGAATGCATTTTTGTTTCTTAATTTCCTGACCATCAGCTCAACTCAAGTCTCCAAAAAACACTCATGGACAGCCGTAAGTATGCGCGTGTTGACCCGAACACACCCAAAACTAAAGTTCATACCATATTCAGGATTACATCCATGCACCCTCAGTGTCGTCTCTTTCCAAAAATGTGTCACAATTTTTTACAGAATTTCGAGTACTTCCGCAAAAGAAAATGCGAATAAAAACTTGACCCCCAAAGTCCACCGGATGCAGGTGTGCAGTGTTGCGTGTGCGCCACGGTTCTAGTCAGTGTTTCAAACCCCACCGGTTCCGCCAAGGTGCGGTTCAGAAGCGCTGAGGTGCTCTGTGGAAATTGACGCGGGCTACTCGCGGCGTCCGTCAAAAATAGAACAGCCGTGTTGAATGCAACGTGGAGCCGAGCGGAGGCCCGCTTCTGGGACGCTTCTGAACCGGACTGCGGCGGAGCCGGTGGAGTTTGAAACATTGACTAGAACGGCTGCGTATCGCTGCAGCGACCGTGGCGCACCCGCAACGCTGCGCACCCACGTCAGGTGGAATCTGGGGGTTATCAAAGAACACTTGGGCGCAACAAGATGATGATGTCATGTGACTTAAATGTTCACTACGTCACAACTTATTCAGGAAAAGTGTTTCATTAACTTATTTTTCCAAAAAGACAAAAAACCACCTGAAGCAAGCTGAAAACTTTAATCGTGCACCTCAGGCCTCGGTTGCACATTTCTTTAAACACAGACAAACATCGCTCTGGACTGTCTGACTTGTTCCCAACCTTCACAGCTTCTTCTCCTCCGTCTTCAGCCCAATAAGTTTGGCAGCGACTGAGTTGCCATTCAATTTAAAGAGGCAGTGGATCAGGTAAAGGCGATGGCATCACATGGATTAGCAGCAGCAGCCAGCGGTGAACGCAGAGTGTGTTGATATAATCACAGCCACGTAGCCGGTCTTTGTCTAAATCCTGACAAGATCCTGTGCGGCGTCTCAGATGAACAGTTGTTAGAAACTCGTTAGCCCTGCTCTTCACAGTCCTCCACGTTTTAGACTATTTGCATTGGAAACCTCCCACTGCTCAAACACAGACACACCTTTTTATTCATGCTGGTGTCAGAACCGATCATGCCAGTGTGTGAGTGTAACTGTGTGAGGACGGAGTGAAGTTAGTTTACTCGTTCAGTGTGTGTGTGAGCGCTTCACTTCTAAACAGTGTGGGCAGGTGTCGGATTGAGAAAGCAGCTAATCAGATTACAGTATTCTCTAATCCGAGACACCAGCAGACTCTGACCTTATGAACCACACACACACACACACACACACACACACACAGTCAGTATAAAGCACTTGTTTATGATGGATCAGACTGAGCAGAGCAGTGTGTGTGTGTGTGTGTGTGTGTGTGTCAGTTTGGTTTACATTCACTAAAGTAACGTCATCTCCGGCTGCTCCGCCTCAACTCTCTGTGATTTACAGAGTTTCCTGATGGACAGTGAAGTAAACTGCTGACATCTGTAGCTAATGTTAGCTCAGTTTGTTAGCCGCTGTTAGCTCAGTTTGTTTGCTGCTGTTAGCTAATGTTAGCCCAGTTTGTTAGCTGCTGTTAGCTAATGTTAGCCCAGTTTGTTAGCTTAGCTGCTGTTAGCTAATGTTAGCCCAGTTTGTTAGCTTAGCTGATGTTAGCTGCTGTTAGCTCAGTTTGTTAGCCGGGCTGCCTGGACCGTTAGTTTATGTGATAGAGGAGGTCCAAAACGCCTGTGGTACAAACGCTGTCAAACAGCAGCCAGCGGGGCTGCGGTGAACACAGAGTGTGTTGATATAATCACAGCCACGTAGCCGGTCTTTGTCTAAATCCTGTCATGATCCTGTGCGGCGTCTCAGATAAACAGTCGTTAGAAACTCTACGTGAAAAAGATGTAAGACTACACATGATGTTAGAAAAGCTCACTTCTGAAGCAGCACTTAGCGGAGGACTGGAATTACAAATGAGAGGACTTACACAGCGACATGCCTAAACAGTTATTAGACAGGCAGAGTGTGCTGCCAACTTACGTGGATTAAAGGGAACTCAAACAGGCGGATACATGCTTGTTATTGAGTCGAGATTTAGTCGAGTGAGGGAGGACGGACTGAAGAACATTTAAAAAAAATAAAGTTAGCAGCGATTCGTCGAGTTTTAGACAAACGGGAAGAGACAGTGGATTGTTGCTGCACCAAGCGAAGGAGTTCAAGTATCTCGAGGTCTTGATGGCAAAATGGAGCGTGAGATGGACCGGCGGGTTGGTGCGGCGTCTGCAGTACTGCGGACGTTGTACCAGACCGTTGTGGTCTGAAGGCAAAGCTCTCGATGTTCCAGTCCATCTACGTTCCAACCCTCACCTCTGGTCATGAGCTTTGGGTAGTGACCAAAAGAATGAGATCGCGGATACAAGCGGCCGAAATGAGCTTCCTCCACCGGCTCGGCCTTAGAGATAGGGCGAGGAGGATCCTTCACGTCAAAAGGAGCCAGCTGAGGTGGTTCAACATCTGATTAGGACGCCCCCCTGGACGCCTTCCTTTGGAGGTGTTCCAGGCACATCTAACTGGGAGGAGACCCAGAACCTGCTGGAGGGACTACATAGTCCATCTAGCCTGGGAATGCCTCGGGATCCTCCAGGAGGAGCTGGGATGTGTTGGTGGGGGAGGAAGGACGTCTGGAGCGCCCTGCTACACCTGCTGCCACCACGACCAGACCAAGGATAAGAGGAAGGAGATGGATGGATGGAAGAGACAGTGGCCTCAATTTCAGGGACTTAAATCTAATGAAAATCGTGTAACTACTTAACTGCAGCTTGTTTACCATCATCACGACACACCCATCGGCTTTAAAAGGCCTTTCTGCCAACTTGGTCCCAAACTCCAAGCAAACAACTAAAGCAGGACAGAGGTCCAAACCAAACACAAACACCTCCCATCGCTTTGATCCCCACCTTCCCCTCTCTTTAACCCCTCCACCCTCCCCTTCCTAACCTCCTCACTCGGCTCCATCCTCATTCCGGTCGGCTTCTGAACAATTCGAGTCAGTGTTGAGGTCCCGTTTGCCCACCAGTCATCTGATCTGATCTGACCTGTGACTTCCAACCTCTGCAACAAACAGGCAGTCAGTTCACCCACACCACACATGTGAACTTACTGCCTGGTTGTACTGACGTCAATCTGTATAAATCAGAGAATCATTTAAGCAACGTTTAACTTTTACCACCATAAACTAACAGACTCGCTGATTTTGGTGAAACTGGATCATATTTTATGGAGAAAATGTTTTCTGGTTTTCCCTCTGATGTCCTCCGGCTGCTCCGCCTCAACTCTGATTTACAGAGTTTCCTGATGGACAGTGAAGTAAACTGCTGCCAACTGTAGCTGCTGTTAGCTAACGTTAGCTCAGTTTGTTAGCCGGGCTGCCTGGACTGTGAGCTCAGAGCACTGGGGGGAGTGAGTGGACCACTGGGAAAATTAGGTTTTCAGGCCCGTACCGAGTTTCTAGATCACTTGTTGTAAACAGTTAACTTAGCCACTTAAAATGTAGCTGCCGTTAGCTAGTTAGCCGTGCAGGTAACTCTTGATGGACAGTAAACTGCTGCCAAATGTAGCACTGCTTGCACTGAGCCTTGGAACGGGGAGTGACGCTTGAAATGGACACCAAACCCGGTGAGAGGTGAGCGAGCAACAGAGGCAGAGCATGGCAGAGGAGAAAGAGAGCGAAGAGGACGTTGACGGAGGAAGCTAAGAAGAGAAAAGGAGAGAGTGAGCGAGCAAGAAGCCGCCGGACAAGAGTAAATCTGGGACTGACTTTTAGTGGTTGGTGAGAGCTTGGTGAAATAAAAGGCTGAAAGACAGACGCCGAGCTGCAGACAGACAGACTTCTTAACTTCTTTTCCCTCCAACATTTTCTTTAACTAGCTCATTATTTTGTGCACAAATCAGACAAAACCACCTCCCCCCCTCTCTTCGGCATTCAGCTACTAATCTGTAACACTATTTTCTTTGTGATTATATCCAATCTGTGACTCACACAGACTCATTCACATTCAACACACACGCTTGTTGACTTCACTTTTTTAATGGGTTGTTTCCCCCTCTCTAATTTTCTGCTGCCGCCCCGAGCACAGATTCACTCTGATCGAATGCTTCCCTCTCGGAGGAGTTCAGACAGCCAACATACAAGAAGAGAGCCAGCCATAGGACACGCAACACAGCAGCTACCTGGTCATTGGAAAGGTATTACGTCACCATCAATATCTAGGACTGCAGCGTCGTCTAATTTCTGACACGAACCCAATGAACCCTTAAAGTCTTGGTTGGGAGTTGCCCGGCGTTCCTCTGGGGGGCAGTGTTTGATTGGCCGAGCTCTCTTTGCAGTCTGCAAACACGCCTTCTTCAGTAAACCTGAATGGGACACAAGTTCCTGCTTGTCCTCGAGTCTTGAGTAGATTTTCAAAATAAAGGGAGCTGTGTTCTTTCATTGTCGGGTTTTTCTGGCCACACTTCAGAACATCCTGTGGCCTTAATGAGGCTAAACACCGGCTGCTCCGCTCGCAACGATTCACCGCCCACACGAGATTAAGTTTGGGCAGGACGGGATACAAACTTCAGAAGAGGACAGAGGAATTATTCTAATTAATATGTCTTTGATTTTTAAGATGATCTATTTTAATATATTGAATTTAGGGTAAATTGTGTTTGTGTTGCCATGACTACGTTATATTCAGACAGATGCCTTCGATTTCCCCCATCAGAGAAAACAGCAGCAGGAAAGAGAAGAAACACAGCCGCTCGAGTTTAATTACCCACTTCCTGTTTCAGGTTATGTGGCGCACACACACACACACACACACACACACACACA
>OX336886.1:2745040-2870040 GCA_946959425.1 Argyrosomus regius | reverse complement strand
ACGTGGTCTGTAACATTGTTTAAGCACACTGATGCAACACCGGTGATATAGAACAGAAGCACTTGGTTTACAGCCTACAACACAAACCAGTCAGGTTGGTTGGTGTTGTAGTAGCAGACAAAGACTCTGAAATTGCCCGAGGGAACTCTGTGCCTCCCGGTAACCAGAACCTAAAACATCTCGTGTGATTTACGAATCGGGCGTTTCCTCTTCAAAGCGATGCGGTTTGCATAACCTGGAGTTTTGACTCATGAGTAAAATATAATGTGTCACTTTGCATCCTGGATTTCATATGCGCCTGTTACGGCGACATTTCTGTCATTTATTTATTTTAGCTTTTTGCAGTCTTGATTGTGCGAGTACGTCGTGCAAGTTGGGTTTGTTGAATTTCAATTCAATGTCTGCCATTTGGGTGTTTAAAAAGAAGGCAGCAAGTCGAGTCAGATGGAGTGTTTACATCATAACCACGTAGAAACATGGACGACGTATCCGTGACGTCCCCCACAGGTTTCCGAAGCTCAGTGTGGTGACTCTGACCGCTGCCATGAAAACACAAGATCTGTATCATCGACTGTTCTCCTAATCTGATTTGCCTTTGTTTAAGTTTGCATGTTTTCTGGGTAGTGCTAAATAAACAACCTTTAATGCCCTACTCATTTGCACAGTAGTCTGTTGTGACCTGAGGGTCACTTGTTGGGTGTCGTCTGAGATCTCTGAACTGTATCGAGGGAGAACCGAGCAGCAGTTCGTCAAACGTCCAGCTTGCACCGATATGTGTCCTGTTTGAGGTGACCATATCTCTTTACAACAGTTAACAAACAGTTCCCACCTTGTCCTGACATGTGGTCTTCTTTATATTGGACATGTTTATTTCTGCTGTGAAGTTGGACATTTTAGGTGGACGTTTTAAGGGAACTGCAGCTTTTTGGCACTTCCACATTGGCTTCACTTCACAAGCCACGGAGGTTGTCGCTTGATTGACATGTTACAAACTTGTGCTGGCTGACAGTTCCCAAACCAGTTCCACATACACAAGATACTGATCACATTCAGGGTGATAAGCGCCTGAAGCATGATCCTGCGGATTAGACACTGCACAGGTTGCCTAAGGTCTGACATGTAGAGAGACAACTACCAACCACTTACACCTAACCTGTATATGTTTAACCTCAGGGAGGAAAACCTCTGTGACTGTGAAGCCGCCTCAGGTCCACTGATGATCCACGTTTTTGTCGATTCTTAGACAAGCTGGCGGCATCACTGAGCTTCAGGACTGTGAGCTCAGAGCCCCGGGGGAGTGTTAGTGTTTGTACCACAGGTGTTTTGGACCGTGGAGAAGCACATGGAAGCTACAGGATTTATATTTACATCTAGAATTTCAGGGGATCATGTTTGATGACCAAGAGCTAATTAAAGAAATAAGATGTAAGCAGAACAGTTTGTATGAAACAGTGATGCCACACCAAAACCCGGTCAAACCAACAACAATGCTGCTGAATTAACTACACCCATAAGATGCCTCAGATATTTGATCAGACATCAGAGAAAAAGGAGTTGTGAGGAAAAGAGGAGTGCCGTGAAGGTGGAGCGTGACCACCGCCAATTGATTGCCAGAGTTTTAATTTGAGCTGGCGTGTTGGACGTGGTGGTGCAATGATCACATGGGAGCATCATGAGATTGAAGTCAATGTTTTGCATGAACTGGGAGTAAATCCAGGACAGGCAACACTCTGACTGCAATCTGACCCCTGAACAATCCCTGTGCCAGTACAAGCTCACCAACACACACACTGAACATCAGGGCCACATTGTGGTTAAAACTGCAGTAAGATGGCTGATTTGTTGCCTCCAGTTTCAGAGTGTAATCCCACTGTGGTAAATATGTTCAGCTGTACTCGAGTATTTGTTCTGATTACATTACTTTGCTAACAGCCAAACATCAACAAGGTCACCAACAGCAGACATAGCAGCCAGCTAATATTACTGACTAGTCCAACAGCAGTCAGCCCAGCTCGGCGTCTGTCTTTCAGCCTTTTATTTCACCAAGCTCTCACCAACCACTAAAAGTCAGTCCCAGATTTACTCTTGTCCGGCGGCTTCTTGCTCGCTCACTCTCTCCTTTTCTCTTCTTAGCTTCCTCCGTCAACGTCCTCTTCACTCTCTTCTCCTCTGCCATTATGTCCATAGAGGCTGCTGAGCTTGGTTACATTGCCCGCTTGACAGCAGCTCTGATTGTAGCATGACAGTGGCTCCCTGTCAGTATTCCCTGTAAACCGCCTCTTCTTCTTCCCAGTGGTCCAAAACGCCTGTGGTACAAACACTAACACTCCCCCGGTGCTCTGAGCTCAAGGTCCGGGCAGCCCGGCTAACAAACTGAGCTAACATGAGCTAACAGCAGCTATAGTTGTCAGCAGTTTACTTCACTGTCCAACAGGAAACTCTGTAAATCACAGAGAGTTGAGGCGGAGCAGCCGGAGGACATCAGAGGGAAAACCAGAAAACATTTTCTCCATAAAATATGATCCAGTTTCACCAAAATCAGTGAAATAGTTGGTGGTGTGTGACTTAGTGCCGTAAAGCGTTACGTACTTCTCCCGACCCGGAGCCCAAAGTTACATAGTGTGAGAACAGACGTACGAATGACAGAGACACCATTCACCTGATCACAGGTCAGTGTAGATCAACAGGAGGTAACAGACACATCAGCAGTATTAAATTGTTTTCATGTTTGTGTATTTCAGTGGTCGGTCTACATGCAGATTCTCTGGGAGTAAAGCTGGAAACTGAGTGCATGTTACTTCAGCTGCCAGGGCAGGACCTCTCCCACACCCACACCACAACATCACGTCTTTGTTTACGGACATTTTCCCATCAACTCTACGCTCTTTTGGCAAAACAGACCAAAGTGGGAGGACGTTCATGTAACATGTAACAGACATTATTATCTGGGAACAAAGTACTTCAATCAGTTCTGTTGAAAATGGAGCGGACAAGAAGGAAAAATGGGCAGAAAAAAACAAAAACTAAAGCCTGAAACAGGAACATCTGTCTTGCGTCATGAGGCAACGACACGTGTGTGAAATGTGGTCTTAATTTGGGCAAACTGTAGAACGTACAATACCAGTCCAAAGTTTGGAGACACTTTCACGTTCAACCAGATTTCCTGTTGTCTAATGTCCATTCATGTGTTTGTTGGTCTCCCTCACTCGTGGTTTGTTTGCAGGAATTCAGACCATGAAGGCGTGATGTTCTGAAGCGTTTATGTGGACTCTAATCTAAGGCTGCTAACTGTGACGAACCAAGCAGCAACCTCCGTATCTGTGAAGTGAAGCCAAAAAACTGCAGTTCCTCAAACGTTCACTTGAGGCTGGCTCCAGAAGTGAGTCAGTCTCCATAAGTCCCCATGTTAAAATGTCCAACTTCACAGCAGAAATAAACATGTTTACAGCCTGGTACAAAACACAGTTGTAGATGTAGATGATCCATGTCTCTGACCTCCGAAGAGCTTCAAAACAGCTCTTCAGAGTCAATGGTCAATCAGTCAATGGTTGCGCCCTCAGATTTGGTGCCACCTACAACTACTTCTTATCTTGTGAACAAACTCCTAATAATCGCATAAAGGTAGTGAACAAAAAAAACCATTCATTTGCATTTACTTTGGTAGAATTAATCAAAACATTTGAAACAAATAAGGCTGTTGTTGACATGTCAACATGTTGTCAGTCTGTGTCAGGAGTCATATATATTTTAACTGGGTGGCTTTCCATAGGTTCACATATACATTATTTTATATGAAAAGACCAAAACCAACAATGTGTTGATTTCAACACCTTCCATTGGTTACTACTGAAGATGGAAATGTCTGTAAACAGGAGGGGATACATGACAATATCTACACGTCAATGGTATCGATGTCAATCGAAATGAAGATAACGCAGTGCTTTAATTGTTTGGGCTAGCAAAGATGTCATTTGCAATATTTGCTCAGCGTTGCATCACCGAGAAGGAACCAACATTCCTTCAACACTACCAGTTTAATTACTCATCCAAGGAGCTGTCATTGCGATTATTACGATACATTTGTGTAGAACAAAAAGAAACTGTCAGCAGTACTTTTCTTATTTTGCCCACTGAATGTGGAAAAACATTGTGTACAATAAGAGGAGGCATAATAATATGTGCACGAGCAGACAAAATACAGTTCAAACTGTTTATTATGACTGCCGGGAGCTGATTCAGACATTCTGGATCAAACAATGACCGGCAACAATGCCGATCGCTTTGCATGCCAAAAAATATGGAGACAACAATAAACTGATTGGATGAAATAACAGAAATCTTTACTGACTCATACTATAGCAGACCGAGGTCAGATTTTGTCCAGGCTCAGAGAAGAGCTGCAGACACAAGAGGTCAGTCGGTTGTTCCCGTGTCTGTTGGGGGTTGTGGGAGTCGTCGTACTGGTTTCCAAACACAGACAGACATGGATTAAGGCATATTTGTGTCTTTTGATCTGTGACTCAACCTGAGATGAAGTTCCTGCATTCTTCAGGCTCCTGTGCGGATGGACGGAGACAATATTAGAATGCACCTTTAGGCTGGATTTAAAAAATATCCTGGACCATGTCCACCTAAACAAAACAAAGGAAATTGTCTGTTTCTTGTGTGTGTGTGTGTGTGTCAGATGTATTAAAGAATTGTGTTTTTTCTCTCTCTAAACAAACATATGTTGATGAACAGTGAACTAAACTGCTGCCAACTGTAGCTGCTGTTAGCTCAGTTTGTTAGCCAGGTGCCCAGACTGTGAGCTTTTCACAGCACCGGGGGAGTGTTAGTGTTTTGAACCACCGGGAAGGAGAAGAAGAGGAGGTTTCCAGCAAATGCTGACAGGGAGCCACTGTCATGCCAGAACCGGAGCAAGTCAAGTGGGCAATGTAATCAAACTCAGCAGCCTCTATGGACATAATGGGGGAGGAGAAGAGAGCGGAGAGGATGTTGATTGAGCGAGCAAGAAGCCGCCGGACAAGAGTAAATCTGGGACTGACTTTTAGTGGTTGGTGAGAGCTTGGTGAAATAAAAGGCTGAAAGACAGGCGCCGAGCCGGTGTCGTGCCAGAACAGGAGCTGGGGGCGCGGGCAATGTAACTGGGCTCCACAGCCTTTATGGACTGTACCATAAAAGTTACATATTATATATAGATGATTAACAATCTGTTATTTTATGGTAGAAATGTTCCTTGGCTGTACATAGACTCCATAATTTGGAATAAACTTTCACGGCTGTCTTCAGTCTGACCTTGTTTACAGGCCATCAGCGAAGCAGAGATGAAAAGAAGATGATGAAGACAGAGAAGTCGTCTTCCCGCTGTCCTTCTGTTCTCTGTTTGAGGCGAACAGCCCACGAGCCCCTCCAGTTCTCCATACAGGCAGCGGTATAAACAGGAACATACAATGAGAGGCCCTTTTCCCTCAGAACTCCAGGCCAGCTGCTCTTCCTCCTGTTTTAGCCCATCTCTGATGTATTTGTTTGGAGCTTCAGATATTTCAGACAAAGGACTTCCATCCACGTGATTCACGGTTTGAGACTCGTTTCACGAGATTGTATTCATACAGACTGCCGTCCATGTGTCAGTGTTTATCAGTGTGTCCGGTAGTGTAAAGTAAAAAATATATCGAACTGGCACCTCGGTCTGGAAAGATGAGCTATGACTTTACCGTGTTCGAAAAAATCCCCACTTTAAATCAGACAGTCACGGTTACGTGTTCGAGAAAGTCGTCCAAAAAGAGCGGGAAAATTTAACATGGGCGCTTATGGACGGAATGTTCGGAGCTAGAGTGAGTCACATGACCGCTAGAGTGGAGAGGGAGAGAAAAATCTGTACCAAAAAATAATGTTTAAACTGCTCTCACGGCCACAAATTTCACTCTACAGAAATAATTTGAACATCAAATTGTAGGAAAATTTGAGCTGCTCGCTCACATAAACCTGCTGAAGCTGTCAGACTTATAGTTTTGGCTCTGTTAGCTCAGATGTGTCAGGATCACCCACCGACTGCCCCATTTACTCCCATGTTAACTGACAGCAGAATTTTGTGGAGGGAAAGCAGACGAACCAGTTTTTTACCTCGCTCTAGAGGTCACATTTTTTAACTTTAGCCACACAAATTATATATGTAGACGTTCAGGAAGATCCGAGGATGCTTATAATCCTCTCCGTTCATTGATACGACCTATGGTTTGCTGACAGCTGTCTGTTGTTTGAGGGTTACTTTCAAGGCTTTCTCAGCAGTTTCAGTTGACGGTTGGCTCCATAGCAGTCGGCCAATCAGAGCAGAGCAACAAACAATGGCTGTTTCTATTTATATATCTGCAGCTGGTTGCCGGGCGGAAATTCACAAGGCTGACTGTGATTGCAAACTAACTGGACAGGACCATTGACCAGCCACGTCATGGTCAACGGTTAATGGTCAGCTCATAGGTGGTGCTTTAACTGTTTGTTTTGGGTTTTTTTTACCCCTGTACTCTGGAGTAAAAGATACTCCAAAGAAAATAGGAAAAGGAACTAAGTAAAAGCTGTTACATTCCTACATATCTTTAATAAAGGGATAACATAAACCTAACCTTCCAGCTCTAAGTCCAATATTTACTCTCCTTTTCTGCTCTCCTGAGGTAAATATTTGTTTACTGGAAGGACCGAGGCAAACAACTAATCTTCACACCAAACGTCCAAGACATGACATATAGTATGATAAACATTAACTGCATTAATATACAGAAATGTGAGCCAATGTTTTACACACTGACTTCACTTCATGCACTGCTTGGTAGGAAACCAATGACCACAAAGGGGTTTTGGTCCGATACAAAGAGGACCACACGTCAGGACAAAAACAGAAGTTGGGAAGTCGCAGAAAGATGCTTCGTTAGCTGTCGTAACGAGATGTGGTCAGCTCAAACAGGTCACAAGCTGGTCAACCACAGTTTATACGAGCAGCAACCCAACATTTTCGGTTCTCCTCTCAGATGTCACATTTCATCCAGCGGTTATGAAACGTTTTCTCATGCATGCTTCGAATCACACACACTGTTCAGTTCAAAGCCTCGGGGTCTCCAGTCAGTCTGTCCATTCATACAATCAGGGGAAGCCCAGTAGAGACTGACTGGTGTGTCCCTGTAGACTCAGGCAGCCAAACACAATAAACACCCCCAGAGGTCGGCTTCAATCGCCACTTCTTTGGTTTGAACCAGGCGGAGACCCGAATCACACGCGGTCTTGGTAACATGTCTATAAAAGAGTGTAAACAACCCACCCTCAGGACCCCAGGTGTCTGGGTGGGGGCCACCAAACATCCCCTCTCTCTGTCAGAGGCAGGGGGCTTCAAAGGTAATGGTGGGGATAAAATAAAGGGGTGGAGGGTTGAGATGGAGAGGCAGCGGCCCGGGTTCATGCTGTGAGAGGAGCCGGGTCAGGCGGGCCTACGGGAGGGACGGCGAGCAGGTTTACACATTTCTTAGAAAGTTCATAATTCAGTTTGGTGTTTTCTAGTCAACATAAAACACTTCAAATTATTATATTTGGGCCCAACTTTGCTGATGATTACCAGGCGAGATGGAAAGAAATTGAAGAGAGCATGTCAGGCGAGGATAGGGGATAAAAGACTGATCAGAGAGTTCATGGAAACAAGTGAATTTGAGTCTGAAAACATGGCTGGAGATGGAGCTCACACAACCCCGACTTTATCCCAAATAAATTAGACGTTAGTTAAGAGAGACGGGCTCTCTTCATTTTGTAACTTTTTTAATCAGCGAGCAGCTTTGAGGCTTCACGGTTTGAACAATAGTGACTTCTGTAGCTGTAGCTTTCAGGGTGAAAGGCCCAACATGCACTCTATACCGCTGTATGTTCTCAGCTCACTGGTTGATGGGGAAGTCTAGACTTTCATCATAAGAAGAAGAAGATACTTTATTAATCCCAAACTGGGAAATTGCATTTTATATATATATATATATATATATATATATATATATATATATACAAAGACACTCAGACATCCACGTTACATCACACATCATTTATTAATGTCAGTTTCTTTAAAATCATCTTTACATCTGCATTGTTTTTTAACATTCCCCTCCGAGGAGCGGGGGTCTATTCCTGGTTGCACAGCTGGGCGGAGGAGGAGGAGGAGGAGGCCTATAAGAAACCATCCAGGTGGAGCAAAAAAAAAGGCGAAGGCCTAGTGAAGCCCTGTGGGGCAGGAATGTCAGCTGCCCACTGGACAAATAAACAGCTAAAGTATGAAGTGCATACAGTGTTACAGCATACACCTGCTAAAACATCACGCCGAGCTACAGGAGGCATCACACGAGAAAAAGGCTGTAAGACGCAGAAAACATCCACAAGACGACAAACATTTTCCACAGACTGAACATTTGAACTGGCATATTTTGATCATAAAAAGAAAAGAAAGGCATAAAAAAAAAGTAACTTAACATGAGTAAAATGACGTGAAACATGAAGGCACAGCTCAAAAAAACATCAATAAAACACAAGATGAAGGCAGCACAGGGTCCCTTGTCTCCACGTTAGTACAAAACATTGAATGTAGATCGTCGCGCAACATTCCTAACACATTCCCGCACTGAGCGCGCTCAGCAACCTCAAAAAAAATGTTCTCAAACCTGCTATCGACCCCCATCAGCAGCGGCCCCTTCAGAGTTTATCTAACAAATCAGCAGCCTTCACGGCGAGTTAATGTTCAGGGTGTGGCCCCAACCGAAGGCAGCCAATGGACGACCTCCTGAGGGGAGGAACGGCGATTTCAAAAGAGGACGTGGGGACCAGTTTGGACAGTTTGTATTGATGCTCAGGGGATTAACCGTGACCTCTCACCGCGGCCCCCCAACTCAGCTTTCACACGTGGACGCTGCGTTTAATGTCGGTTTTCTGCTTCTCTTTCTAACATTGCTGCATAGTTTCAACATTTCAGCCGACTGTTGGACACGAGCCAGCGCAGGCCGGCTGCCAGACTTCTTTTAGATGATGCAAGGTTGCACGAGCTCGCTCTTAGTTATGAAATCCTCATCAGACTTGTGTCTGCTTGTTGGATTTAGTAAGAAAACACACACACAGAGTGCTTTATTCACCTTAGTTTGAAGCTTTTACAGCTCTGGATAAAGTAGAAGTCGTAGTGCAGGTGTAGTTTTAAGTCAAATGGGATGTTTTCTGAGTCGTGTGGCCGCTTCAAGTGAATATTTTAGAATAATGTTTCCGACATTTCTCTGGATCTTCACAGACTATTACGCCTCAACAAAAGAGGCGAGTCCACGGGCGTGTCGAGGCGTCACGACATGTCTGTAAGCTCTGTTTTATACAGCAGAGCCGGCGATTAGAATTTTTGTCTGTGATCGCGGAGAAATCGTTGTTTAATGTGCGTTAAAATCAAAAAGCTGCTGTCCGTTTGTCTCAGAATACAGAGAGTAAATTTAAGAGACGCTGAACGAGAGTTTGGATCCGTCAGATGGACGAGGTGCTCCACGAGGCTGCTGTTGTCGTCAGTTGGTCCCAGAAAGTCCAATCATGTCGGTATCCTGTGTGTGTGTAATGAAGTCATCTTTACGCCCTCTTCCCGACCCAAAACTAACCAGACAGACTATGAATGAAACACACAGACTGGATTCAGTCAGTCGACCTGAGAGTTTCCAGGTTTAGTGGAAGTGCAACGTTACGTTACGTCATTTCCTAACAGATGTGTAGTGGGGAGCGATAAATGTCACCTGAGCCTCGATGGTTGCATTCAGACAGGATGGCGGTGTGTCTGTTTGCGCTGAACGTAACCGCCCTGAAACAATCAGGAAATAACTTTTTATTTCTCAGATTAAGCGGCTTTAAATCAAGGCCGGCGCTCGCTCGCTCTCATTCACCGTCTATGTCGCTCAACCACTGCTCGCTCTCTCAAACCAAATTAAACTTCTCCGTGTTTCTATTTCGCAGCGTAAATTTCAGTCAGACTCAGATTTAGACGCCGCTTCATGAACGCGAGAGGTTGAGTGTCAGAGGTTCGACCGGTCTGAGCGTCTGATTGGTCGGACTACAGCCGCTCGTTCTCGCCGTAGCGCCTGATCCTGTCTGAACGCGGCCTTCTTTACCGCACACGAACAGCTTTGTGGATGCTTTTCATGCTCGACGAACGTTTAAGGCACTGTGGGTACAGTATGAAATGACTGTAAAATGCATGTATGTGCTACAGTTTGTGCGTGTTAGTAACATATTTAAAGGTTCTGCGTAGAAGAACCGAGTTCCTTTAAAACTCCGTATGATGTTTCACATACTGTAAAATAAAAACAAAGACGTACTGCATACAGTATAATCTCTTCGTAACAGATTAAGAAAACATTCATCCCATTAATGATAAAATCAACCCCGACAACCCGCCGTGATGATGACAACGATGATTGTATCTGTTCAAACCTCCTGGGCTTTTATGAGCAGCACTCTGAACGAGCCGTAAACGTCTAATAAATACGATTCATGTTAATAAAAATCAATAAAACTGCTTATTTTCCCCACAGCAACCATCCCTTATTCTGGAAGAAGAATTTAAAAGTGTCCCTACGATGTTTGTAATAATAATTCTCATACTTAAAAACAAGTTTCCTGCTTCGAATGTGGCTGAGAAACGGCAGGAAGAACACAAAGGTAGTTCTGGTGTGAGACGGTCCGGCAGCGTCAGTGGGGGTGTTTGTTGTCGGCGTCGGCCGACGGCGGCGCCTCCTGCAGGAACGGGGTGAAGGAGGAGCGGACGGTGCGCCCGCAGAGAGGCTGCTGGACGCGGAAGTTGTTCACCATGCTCTTCTGGACTTCCTCCTCTGCCGAGGTGAACAGGAGGCTCCGGAAGACGGCCAGCTGAAAGGAGGAAGAGGAGAAGGAGGAGGTGAAGGAGGCGGTCAGACGTGACAGGTAACGTTTACGGGCTCGTTCACTCAGAGGCTGCACGTCCTCGAGACAAACTACAGGAATGCTGTCGTACACGTTCTGCCCGTGGACACACCTCGACGTGACGTGAGGAGGATCGTCGCCGCGTGGTCGAACATACAAAGAGAATAACTGACTGCAGTGTAGAGGTCATCGCCCTCTGGTGGCTGGTTTAAAGATCACCTCAGCTCCAACGTGTTTGTATGAATGTTTAATATTCTGTCACCTTTCAGCCTTCAACCAACTCTACAAACAAAAGATGCTCGGTACAGCATGATCAACCTTTACACATGTAGGCCTGACTTACAGATGTAGAGTGACAGGAAGGCCGCATTCAGAGTGAGAGTGACCCCGAAACTCCACCAGACACGTCTCCGTCACATCACGTCTGTTCTGTTCCGTCCTGCATCGACTTCAAACTCCACCGGGACGTTTCAGAAGCGTTTATCCCTGCAGACTTTGTTTACTTGCTCAGATTTGGTCATTTTCCTGGTTCATGTTCTTCTAAATATGCTTCTATATGTGTGAATATGTTACGTACTTCATTTGTTTCTCTTTTGTCTGTTTTTACGACTGGCAGTTTGCACGGGGGGTATTTTATTTTGAAAGTCCAGCGGATGCTCTATGCTGTGTCTGTGTCCGGCTTCCTGTCAGCTCGAGGTGCTCTGTGTAAATTGATGCAGGCTGCTCGCGGCGTCCGTCAAAGATAGAACAGCCGAGCGGACCACAGCGGAGCCGGAGGGGTTTGATATATTGACTAGAACGACCACGTATCGCTGCGGCAACCATGGCGCACAGGCAATGCTGCGCACACGCGTCTGGTGGAATTTGGAGGTGAGTGAGTTGATCCAACTTTTGGAAAAAAAACACCAGGTTCGTCTTTTAAAGGGGCGTCGAGGCAGCGGCAGTGTGAGGATTACTTTTCTGTTTTTTAAAGCACGCCGTGTGAAATGACTTCACTCAGACTCACTGATTTCTCCAGCTGTGGCCCGTAATGTTGACCAGGATGCACGCATCTGATTGGCTGATCACGTGAGATGATTTAAAACGTCAGCAGTGTCATACAACGTTAACCTGGTGAAACGACTGAAGCATGTAGCTCAATATTAAAATATAATAAACATTAAAGCACGCACACACACACACACACACACAGACACACAGACACACACACACACACACACACACCTGGTCGTGGCTGACTTCGATGTGCTGCTTCATGACGATCCAGGTGACGGACTCAGTCAGAGGGGGCGTGGTCAGAGAGCCGTGGTACGTCCAGTAATCGTCAGTGTTGGAGGGTAACAGACAGGCGGGGTCGAACCTGGTGAACTCCACCACACTGTCCTGCACACACACACACACACACACACACACACACACATATATGAGTGTTTTATAACTTCAAAACATCGACATCAAACATTAGTGGTGATAACAACGACCTCCAGCCGGTCACCTCAGATTCTACACTGCCGGCATGTTAACCCCGTACGAGCCGGTTCACAGCCGTAGCTCCTCGGGCGGGTCACTTCTAATTGTTCTGAGGTGGAGGCTCAAAACTAGAGGTGGGGGCAGTGGTTAGCTCAGTAGGTAGAGAGTGCACCTCCCGAGTACGAAGGCTGCAGGGTTCAATCCCAACCTACAGTCAGATCTACATCTTTAATATCTATTATTCTTTTAATATGCAGTCCTGTAGTGTCTCTGCTGAACCACTGGGGGGCGTAGGTTCCCACCTTCTCATGAGCTGCTGTTCATTCATCACTGTGTGGACTCACCTTGTGTCTGATGGCGGGCAGAGCGTCGACCAGTTTCTGCAGCCCCTCGTGTCGTTTTCCCACCTGAAGATGACACGACGACACGTTAACACAGACATCATGTGACGTACACGGCATTAAAGCGCGTCCGTGAGTCAAGACGTTTCGGCTCTTATCCACGAGGCCTCCTTAGTTCAAACTTATGTCGTCATGTGACTCACAGGTGACCAGCGGCCGTGATCAGAGCTGTTTGAATCCTCTAAATGTTAAGGAAAGGAGCTTCAGTGCTTCCTTTTTCTTATCTCCTTTAGCAGAGGAGACACCGGACCATCCTTTAGGAAAGGAAAGGAGACGATGCCATCGACTTTATACCGTCTATCTCAGATGTGGGTCCAGGTCGTCCTCTCCTAACTCCTCGTAAACTCTCCTTCACATCTTTCCTTGACCTCATGATGTTTTCCATCAAGGTCAAGGAAAAGTGTTTAGCAAAGGACAAAGGAAAGGACAAAGGAAAGGACAACTTCTGCCAATCAGACGATCAGAGCGGTCAAACTGTTTCACAGCGTGCTCCCCATCGACCAGTTTGAACTGAGGAAGTCTCAGACGAGAGCTGAAACGTCTTCAAGGAACTCAACAAGTCAGACTGAAACATGAAACATGTTATAGTGTGTGAGTGTGTGTGTGTGTGTGTGTGTGTGTGTGTGTGTGTGCAGGTGTGTGTTGTATACCTTTAGAAAGACTCCAATAACAGCCAGTCCATTGTCCTCCATCACCGCCTCCTCGAACAGGCTGTACTTGTCAGAGTTCCAGTGGACCAGGTGGAGCTGAAACACAAACCACAACCTGTTTACAACCTGTTTACAACCTGTTTACAACCCCTGTGCTCTGATCCCCGTCCTGCTCCTTCCTTCGTGCCATGATTTGTCTTTTCAAAATAAAACCTGGATTATACTCCCAAACGAGCACACACACAAACAGCTGTGTTTGTCATAAGTTTCATTGTTTATATAAACTCAATGGACAGTCAGGTAACTGTGGAGAGGTGCCGATTCACCTTCCAGCCCTAAACTCGTATTTCTGCTGTGAAGTTGGACATTTTAACATGGGGACTTCTGGAGACTGACTCAAGTGGACGACAAGAGGAACTGCAGTTTTTCGTACTTTCGCAATGATTGCTAGCCGTTGATCTTTGCCCGTTTTTAGATTAGCCGGGAGGCGGCAGAGGCACAGAAGCCTTTGGGCGGCGTCACGTATACTACGTCCATTCTTTATATTGTCAATAGTCGCGCTCCTCTTCTTCTGTTTTTCTGGTCAACTGCTCATCTCGTGAACCAACTCCTAATAATGGCACACAGTTTGTGAACAAAAACAAACGTCCACTGCAGAAGTTCTTTGGGTCGACACGTGGACAGTTCTGGATTCACGTTTATATTTTATACTGAAACTTTTTGTCTGTGACGTTTCATTTATCGACCCTAAGTCAACTGAAAAAACATCTGAAATGAAGGTCACACACACACACACACACACACACACACACACACACACACACACATCAGTTGTTGTTACATAATCGCACTGAGGTTAATGGAACAACATGAAAATAGATGTTCTGTGGTGAAACGTGACGTGTTTAAATTTGGCATCAAGACGCTGGCAGCACGCGCCGCACGACCACAAGAGGACGAAGACAAACGGCACGTATCGCAGATGAAATGCTGTCGGGATTTTTCCAGAGCGACCCGCGAACAGAAAAGAAAAAGTGAGTCAACATTTTCTGTTTGAACAGCAAAGATTTGTTTTCTTCACGTCTCCTTTTAACGTCTGTGGAAACTTTTTCCATTCGATAGCCCAGTCACATGACCCACACACACACACACACACACACACACACACACACAGGTGTTTTATTTAAAGGAACAACAGAGGGTGTGTACGACACAGCTAAAGATCGACAAGATACAGACGCTTTGTGTGTGTGTGTGTGTGTGTGTGTGTGTGTGTGTGTGTGTGTGTGTGATGCTACACTGACCTGGTGTCTCTGTCATTCGTACGTCTGTTCTCACACTATGTAACTTTGGGCTCCGGGTCGGGAGAAGTACGTAACGCTTTACGGCACTAAGTCACACACCACCAACTATTTCACTGATTTTGGTGAAACTGGATCTTATTTTATGGAGAAAATGTTTTCTGGTTTTCCCTCTGATGTCCTCCGGCTGCTCCGCCTCAACTCTCTGTGATTTACAGAGTTTCCTGATGGACAGTGAAGTAAACTGCTGACAACTGTAGCTGCTGTTAGCTCAGTTTGTTAGCTCAGTTTGGTAGCCGGGCTGCCTGGACTGTGAGCTCAGAGCACCGGGGGAGTGTTAGTGTTTGTAGTGTTAGTGAGTTTTGGGCCACCGGGAAGAGGAGCCAATGTCGTGCCAGAACAGGAGCTGGACGAGCGTTAGCAATGTAACCAAGCTCAGCAGCCTCTATGGACATAATGGCAGAGGAGAAGAGAGTGAAGAGGACGTTGACGGAGGAAGCTAAGAAGAGAAAAGGAGAGAGTGAGCGAGCAAGAAGCTGCCGGACAAGAGTAAATCTGGGACTGACTTTTAGTGGTTGGTGAGAGCTTGGTGAAATAAAAGGCTGAAAGACAGACGCCGAGCTGGGCTGACTGCTGTTGGACTAGTCAGTAATATTAGCTGGCTGCTATGTGAAGATGTTATGTGGTAATATGTCGTTAAACTTTAGCCTCTATATGAACAATATAGCAAAGAGAGAACTTAGAGGAGCGAGTTGCCGCCCCAAGTGAAGGAGTTCAAGTATCTCGGAGTCCTGTTCACGACCGGACTGTTGTTGTCCTCAGAGGGAGCTGAGTTGGATTTCTCAGTCCATCTACATCCAACCCTCTGTTCTGGGCACATCCAACTGGGAGGAGACCCCGGGGCAGACCCAGAACCAGCTGGAGGGACTACATAGCCCATCTAGCCTGGGAACGCCTCGGGATCCTCCAGGAGGACGTCAGGAGCTGCCACCACGACCCGACCCGACCCCGGATAAGAGGAAGAGAACGGATGAATGTCTTTTACTGTAAAGCGTCCTCAGTATTGTGTACACACCCTCTGTGCATGCTCACATCATCGTCAGCGTACCTCTGCAGGAAACAGCCTCCGGTCCAGCGTGTGCTCCGACCCCCAGGCGTTGCTCTCGCCCCAGTGGAAGTGGAACTGGCACAGCCTGAACTTGTCTTGCAGGGGTCCCCCTTTCAGCGCTGCACCGCAAAGCAAAAGGACACGTCGGTCAGTGCTCGTCCTCGGGAGGAATCTAACCTCTGACAGTCGGGTGGTTGTTAGTGTCTGCTTCCTCCTCCACAAAGGAGGAAATGATCCCGATCACAGGACGTCTGCTGAGGAACAGGTTGTTCAGGCGGTAACTCTAACTGAGAGATCCAGGAAACTTTACAGAGACACAATTACTTTATTACACCTGTAAAGAGTTTATCAAGAGACACGGAGGAGATAGGGCAGCGTAACAATTCAACAAGTCGTTCCTCCATTCATGTTTCTGTTTATTCAAATCCTGCTTTTGTTCTCTGAGCTCAACAAAGACTGACGAGGTCACGTGACGCCTGGAGAAGCTTTAAAACCCCAGAATACGATTTTATTTGATGGTTTTGGAAAGTCGGTGCTGCCCAGTAATTAAACCTTTAAAGACAGACCACATGGTAGCTGCTGAGGTCAGAGGACAGACACGTGAGTCACGTGACGGTCAGCAGATCCACGTACGGTTTTTAAGTGTAGCATTGATTACTGGATTACTGGAGATAATCCTCTCGTGTAGATGAAAGCATGCATTCCTGTTCAGACTTAAAGGGGACTCACGGTTAACAAACACTCACTGGACTTGTCCGTAGTGTCGTCATACTCCACCAGGAAGGAGTAACCGTTGTTCCAGATCTGTTGGCAGGTCTGCGGGTCGTAGTCGGTCACCAGAGGCTTCAGCTGCGAGTCGAAGACGCTCTTTCGCACGACGATGTCGATGGGAGACTGGCGGTCGCCTCCGGGTACCGCGAGCGGCCCCTGCCACATGGGATGCACTGCGAGGAGGAAGAAGAAGAAGAAGAAGAAGAAGGAGGAAAGGAGTCAGAGAAATTTAAAACTTCAACGTCAGCTTCCCGTGGAAAGTGCTGACACGTACTCTTCATGTTGTGCTCGGCCGCTTCCTGCATTTTTCTCAAACAGTCCATTTTAAAAACAGAAATCAGAGTCGCCACGTAAAAATCATTCAAGGTCAACAACAGTTAGGACGGAGCTCCAGCACTCCACCTCCTCCTTCTACTTTGAGACGTTTCAAGTGACTGAATGAAAAAAAAAGGAGCAAGTGAGCAACACTACTTCCTTCTCTGTCCGCTTACTTCTTTTTTTTCCTAAAAGGAAATTACAAAATAAGAGAGAGAGAGAGAGAGAGAGAGAGAGAGAGAGAGAGAGAGAGAGAGAGAGAGAGAGAAGTGGGCCGGCTGTACAGAAAGTGACACGAGGAATGTCCTGGCACGCCCCCAGCTCTCCTCCACAGCGTGGGGGAATCAAACCAACGACCTCTGGACGGTCCAAAAGCAGCCAGCTCGGGCCAATGTCGCTCCACAGATCTGACTTGTAATAACCTCCCCCCACAAAAAAAACAACAACCAGCCAACCAGTCGTGCTCGTTTCTCCCTTTAAACCCTCTCAAAGGAAACAAAACATCCACTTAGAAATATTCCGTCTCCGTCACGTGGAGCTGTCAAAGGACACAAAAGCAGCGCGCTCCATTGTTTTCCTTCTCAGCGCTGAACAGGTCTGACTGGGAGATGACCTTCATCCTCGTCGGGTTTCAGCGGCTCCTCCTCGGGGAGTCGGCCCGTCGGTCTGCCGTGAGTTTGTCCCGATCCGTCACCCACGTGTCGGCCAGATGTGATGAGTCAGCAAAAGATAAACGTGGATGAAGACGCCGGCCTGTCAAAGCTGAAACGCCAGCACAGCTTCCCCCCCCATCGAGCAGTAAACCTTCTGTCATGTTTTAGTTTATTTACTGCACACCGTGTGCTGGAAAGTATTTTGTGTTACTATGACAACCGGCAAAGGTGAACCCAGGTTCCAGTCTCAGCGGCATATTTGACCCGATCGGCCCAGCAGAGCTCAAAGGTTTTAAATGAGAGTCCTGGACCTTCTACGAAAGCCAGACAGTTCAAATATACACGTCATTTACGTGTTGACAACGTGTTGTCAAGTAAATGACGTGTTGATTTTTCACACGTTAAAAACACGTTAATGACGTGTGATCTCAGACATTCTGAGCCACTTGTCCAGTTCAAACGGGTCAGTGTCGTAGGTTCCCATTGGCTGATGATGATGGTGGACCTGAGGTGGAGCTGAATGACGCCTGGTTGCTCAAACAAGCCACCTGTGACGACGCCTACCTGTCAATCAAAGCGTCTACGCTCTTAATCCTGCATAACTTTAAGCCTTAATATAATCTGAACAGGTGAGTTCAGTTGTCATGAACGGGGAAATTAGCTACGGAGACCAAAACTGGAGGTGTTAATACACGTCGGAGATGGCGGTGACCAGAACGGCTCTTCAGAAACCTCTTGATCACGGAGATTACGTCAGTGGATGACACCAGTGCTTCTTCTCTGGGGCGCCGTGGCAGCTTCATACCCTTTGCTGCATGTCGTCTCCGCACTTTCCTGTCACTGCTACGATCAGTAGTTCAATTTAACTCTGCTAAAGGCAGCATCGAGGTTTGAGGCTCTGAACTGAGGTCTGAGTTTCTCTGAAGTCGTGCCTGAGCGTGACGTTTTACCTGAAGAGAGGTTTAAAGTCTGTTAGTGAACAAAAGGCCGCAGACCAAACCCTCTTTCATAAAACGCCGTAACGAGCAGCACAACAAGCTCGTTAAAGTTAAATATGAACTGTTGTTTGTCGTCGTGGCTCCGTGGTCGCTGTTGGCAGATAGAGACGTTAAACGAGACGAGCTTCATGCTGTCGTTGGGCGCGGTGAGGAAGTTGTTGGAACTCGTTGGACTGAGCTCGTGTGGGCGCATCGACATGAAGGGAAGTGACTCAGACTGCTCTTCACACGGCACGCAACGTGTCCGACACGAGCGCCGTCTGTCACATGATCTGAGGTGAAGATTAATCAATTAACCTGTTTAATTGATGTTTGGGGCAGGAAATGTTCAGTAGTGTTTCGCCCAGGGGGGTGGGGTGGGGGGGCGTCCTAATCAGATGTTGAACCACCTCAGCTGGCTCCTTTCAACGTGGAGGATCAGCAGCTCTTCTCCGAGCTCCTCGCCCCGTGTCTAAGGCCGAGCCTGGCCACCCGATGGAGGAAGCTCATTAAATGTTGGGTGGCCCAAAACTTTCTGTTACTAACCGACTCCAAAACTGAGGAATCGAAACTCACTGTCCACCTCACCACATTACTCCCTCCCTGCAGACAATAACCGTGGTCCACTTTACACTAATATCAAGTCATCTGCCAGAAACCACGTGTCGATAAACTACAAGTCAAACATGCTCTCTTTTAGCTTCCCTCCATCGGCTTCCTGCGTTTCAGGATTGATTTTACGGATCACTTTTAGAGCCTGCAGGGATCTGGGCTCCTGAAAGACATCGCTGGCATGCTAACTAACCCCCTGTGAGCCAGCGCGCAGCCTTCAGATCCTCGGGGCGGGTTCCACTTCTGGTTGTTCACCGGGCTCGAGGTGATCGCGCCTTTTTCAATCAGAGCGCCTCGACTCTGGAACGACCTGCCCGAGGAGACGAGGCTTAATCTTCTGTGTTTACTGATTGTCCGTTTATTATCTTTGATTCTGTCAACATGCGGTGTCACATGTTCTTACACTGTGTGGCCTTCTGTTGGTTTTTTAAAGGTGCTATATAAATAAAGTTATTATTGTTATTTTTATTTCAGCCGCTTGTATCCGGGATCTCGTTCTTTTGGTCACGACCAGAGGTGAGGGTTGGACTCGATACCCAATACTTGTCCAGGCCGCCTCTCACTCTCATCAGATGGGACTGGCTCCAGCTCCTGATGGAGGATAAGCGCTCACAGGAGACGGATGCACATTTCAAACTCCATCCATGACACCATGCACGTGACCGCTTCAGATGGCCCCCCCAGTATAAAGGGGGCAACAGGGTTTGGAAAACCTGGACCAGGACTCAAGTCTGGACCCAGCTGAGTCAACACTGTTCCAGATCCAGCTGGTCCAGTCCGGGTTTTGAACCCCGCTCTGCATACACGTTTTATAGATGACAACAACAAAAGTGACCATAAACTGCTGCGGTGCTGACCCGCAATGTGAGGCCTCTGGGGCCCCCCAAAACCAGGCCAGAACCAGGCCAGAACCAGAGGCCATGTGCATAGTATAACATTAAAACACCCCTCTCCGTGTGAAGCAGCTGTGTCGGTGAACATGGTGTCCGGGTGTCGGGTACTCACTCTGAGACAGGACATATTTGCTGGAGCACGCCGTGAGGTTGCATCTCCTGACGGGCGTTACGCGGTGACTCCCGGCGCGTCCGACGAGCCGCCGCCGGAGCTGAGACGCCAGAGGTCGGAGCACGGATGTCAGAGTCACCATGTTGATCCGGTTCTTACCGTCAACAGATACACGAAGAGCCCTCACCTTCCGTTAACGTTCGCGCTCTTTTGTCCGAAGCTAAGCTAAGCTAAGCTAAACGTGTTTCTTTTTTTAAACTCCGGTAAAAACAAACTATCCGCGCCGCTCGCTGCTGCTCCTCTCTCGGCTTGACTCTGCCCTCATTCCCGTGTGCCCGGAGGAAGGCGGCGGAAGAGAGGCAGGCTTTCGAAACAACGTGACCAGGTGTGTCTCTCCAGATGTTACAAAACAGGCAGGTAAAACAAGCGTCCTTGGACGGGTCCGAACCAAACACGGTATAAAGATCCAGACCCGAGATAACCGGTGCCCTGTAGCCGATGTTCGAGGCTCTCTGCTCGGCAGGACGGGAGGAGTGAGAGGGGGGCTGCGGAGCGGACCAATCAGCGGCCTCCTCTGAGGGGCGTTAGCGGTGATGGATACTGACACATGAACGCAACACAGGGGAGGATTAACCAATCACAGCACGGCAAATAAACGTAAATAACAATCATGGCGTCCACAGAAAGAGTCTCCATATATAATAAATAATAAATAAATAAAGTTTTAGCTTTGGTTAAATTTCAGAATCACTTTATTGGCCAGGTGTGTGTGCATAAATATAGATATAGACTATACATGGAATTTTCTAAGTGACCCCAAACTTTGAACAAGGAACACGACAGGTAGGCGCAGACATGAACATAAAACATAACATAACTATATACATATTTAAAAGATAATATATATATATGCATAAATATAGATATACACTACTGTTTTCTAAGTGACCCCAAACTTTTGAACAGTATATATATACCCTGACAAGGTTAGAAATGATTATTTTTAGTTGAAATAATAATTGTTTCCTTCAAACTTGGCTTGTTCAGTTACGCACTGAGGCCTCCCACTCCTCTGTCTGTCCTGGTTAGAGCCAGTTTGTGCTGCTCTGTGACGTGAATGGCTCAGCACTGTACGAGATCTTCAGTTTCATTTCTCAGAACAAGAACAGACGGACACGTTTCAGAAGAAGCTTCTTTGTTTCTGGACGTGTTGAGCCTGTAATGGAGCCCACGGCTGCTGATGCTGCAGACACTCGGCTAGTCTGAAGAACTAAAGCTCTGCTGCCATGATTGCAGAAGGTGTTTCTAATGAGCAGTTAGCCATTTGAAATGATCAACTTGCAAACACAGCATGCAGTCTGATAATGGGCCTCTGTACACCTGTGTAGATATTCCATTACAGATCAGCTGTTTGCAGCTACAATGGTCATTTACACTATTTACAGTGTCTACAATGTATTTATGATCAATCTGATGTTTTTATGTACATGTAGATGCATCTATCTATAGACATTGTAGACTGAATAAAGGGCTAGTGATGGTGCAGGTGGTGGAATAAATATGGTTTCTACAACCGGTTGTGTTCTGTACATGCGGTACGTGGATATGACAGTACATACATATCTATGTAAGTTAACATCTATGGAAGGCCAGACAGTTCAAATATATCGACATGTTGTTAACACATGAACAACACGTTGATTTTTCACTATCGACGGTATAAAGAATGAATAACGTACATGTGACCTCACCCAGAGCGGCTCTGAAGCTCAAAATATGCAGCGCTGGCTGCTGCCATAATCTAAATACTGGCAAAGATGTGGACCTGAGGCGGGCTGAGTGACGCCTGATTGCTCAAACAAGCCACCTGTAACGACACCCACACCTGTCAATCAAAGCGTCCACGCTCTTAATCCTGCATAACTTTAAGCCTTAATATAATCTGAACAGGTGAGTTGTATATAAATTCACCCTCAGTACAGTTGTCATGAACGGGGAAATTAGCTATAGAGACCAAAACTGTTTTTTGTACCAGGCTGTAAACATGTTTATTTCTGCTGTGAAGTTGGACATTTGAACATGGGGACTTATGGAGACTGACTCACTTCTGGAGCCAGCCTCAAGTGGACGACAAGAGGAACTGCAGTTTTTGGCTTCACAAACATACTAATGATCCTCTGAGTCCTCTGTCTAGAAACGACTAGAAAAATATTTGGATTCCAGCTTCATGACTTTATTATCTTATCAAGATGGTGACACAGAAATACTGAACTGACTCCAGGCATCAGGCTTCATCTTCTTCAGCTTGTTTACAGCACAGTGTTATCTGTGTGTGTGTGTGTGTGTGTGTGTGTTGCGTCATGCTTACTCGTCCCGTAAGCTTCATAGGAATGTCACACTCTGTACAGAGCTGATCACATGACCGTCAGACTTTAATCCCTGAACCGAACCAACAAAATATTTACCAGAAAATCAAGAACATAAACAATCACGTGTCGATGACGACACAGTTTGACTCGTGTTTCACGTCATATCTGTTAAAATGATCAGCCCGAGTCTAAAATCCAAAAACTACATAAACTGGTCACGTACATATTTAAAACGTGCTAAATTTATTGTATTTCTGAGGACTTTGTACCTTGAAGAAAGACAGAAATAAAGAGATAACACACACTGTGCATTGGTTTGGAGTTTATTGTCTTCACCAAATTGGTCCAAAGGGCTGTCGCAGCCTGTCAACAACAAGTCAGATCACAATGGAATATGAAATTATGGACACCGACACAGAGGTTAGACCTTCAGATTTAAACCTCTGCGGTATGAAAAAAGGACTGGTTCTGGTCAAAACCACTAAATCCATCTCTGGTTCTGTCGGAGTGAAACTCAAACAGAACCAGGTCGTACTAATAAAAAGCAACGTGTTTACATTGAACTACTAACCAGCCTGGTTCTGGCCGTGTGATGGAGCCACGTGAGCCTCCGTGCTGCTTCACGGCTGTTTGAGGAACTTTTTTTTTTTTTTAAACGTATCTGCAGCCGAAACATGTTCGTTCTAGAAAAGAGGTAGCAAACTAACATCCGCGACACGACAACGTGGCTCAAACTCCGTCAGTGCCTCCGTGCTTTTTACAGACGTCAACAGCACCTTACAGACGCAACCCGGGGTTTTTAAAGACGACCACGAGCTGCAGAGTTTTTGGTTGTTTGTTTTTTTCTTTATCTTTTTTTTTTTTTTTTCCACGAAGCACAAAAACACCCTGACTCGTGTGTAGCATGAGAAATACAGCAACGTTTATAAAAAATACAAAAAAAGCCATCGAGAGAAGAATTTTATCATTTTATCTGGACCAGAAATGAATAAAAATAACAAAACAAAAACAAAAAAAGCAGTTGTGTACTTTTCAAAACTTTTTTAAAAATGTAGAATCTATTTACAGCAGAGAAGAGGAGGAGGAGGAGGAAGAGGAGGAGGAGGAGGAGTATGAAAGCACGAACACAGTCGGAGGAAGGGGAGGCAACCAAAGAGGAACCGGGGCAGTAAACTGTTCTTCATAAAAGACGAGTTTTATTTGAGCCTACTGTCGGCCTCGAGTCAAAACGACAACCGTTCAAAGAGTTCTTCAGGGACGGGCCGACGGGCGAGTGGTGGGCGGGTCTAGTCCAGAGCGATGATGTCGTCGTCATCGTCGTCAGCAGCAGCTGCTGCGCTTGATTGGTCCGTCCGCGGGCGCTTGGTGGACGTCTCGCCGGTTTCCACGTCCGAGTGCTTCCTCTTGGTGCCGCTGGACGCTCCCGGTGCCGCCGAGCTGGACGACGCCCCTCCCTCCTGCTCCTCGTCGGAGTCGACGATCATGATGTCGTCTTCGTCGTCTGCGGCTGCTGCCCGCGCTGGCGGCGTTCAGAGAGAAGCAAATAAGAATGAGTGTCGACCTCAAACGACAAACAGCCGATTAACCGGAGTATAACTGACCTTTAGAGGAGGTGGACGGCTGGGCGGAGTCCTTGTTGCCGTTGGTGATGCTGTTAACCTCTTCCTGGTTGGTCTGAGGGGGTGGAGCTTTGTCCGGCGCCTCACCTACGACCTCAAACTCCACGTCGCGCTCGAGTTCCTCGCTGCCAATGAACACACACAGACAGACACGGCCGTGTCAGTTTGATAAACACAGGCATGTTCATTCATACGTGTGTGTGTGTGCGTGCAGAGGTACATACGTGTGCAGGACGTTAACGAGGAGTGTGTAGTCTTGGAGGAAGTCGTCGGCTTGGAGACGGCTGCCGTTACGGATCCCGAAATCAGAGAGGAACTTACAGTTGTTGGCTGTGGACGAGCAGACGGGGAGTGTTAAGAGTTAGAAACATACCAGACAACATCCAGTTTGGAGTAACACATGGCTGACGGCCGAGCGCTTAAATGAGTTTTTAAACATGTAAACCACAAATTTTTGCACATTTTTTTCCATTTACATTCAGTTAACTCTCATCACTCTGTGCTGCGACTGCTCATTTCCAAATATACAATTATAAACCTGTAAAACTGGACGTGCAGCTCACCAACCATCTCTAACAGAACCGGCCTGTCTGTCCACTGACGGACAGGCGTCACCACAGCGCCCTCTTCTGTCCATATGAAGAATCACAGCACTTTAACTGTCACCTTTCCTTCACACTTACCTTCCGTCTCTCCTTCCTCCGAGGAGATGAGGATGGTCCCTTTTCCGTCCTCTATCTGAACATCTGGAGCCACCATGCCGAACCTCTCCTTCAGGATCTGATTCAATAAAACAAAAACAAAACATTTAACTCCCGAGAGTCAGAACTCGATGAGAGGTGTGTTTAGGATTTCTGTGAATGAGCGACGTTTACCCTGTCCTGCAGAGAGAGGACCATTGTTTTGTGGACGTTGAGTTTGACTGTGACTTCAGGTTTGCTGGCGCAGACGTAGCAGTTGGCGCTGGGCGGGTCCAGGATGCACGGGACCAGCAGCTTCTTCCTGAGGTTGGGACACTTGTTCAGGAAGATCTGGACGAAGAAGAGGCGGCAAACAAAGAGCGACGTCAAACAACGGATTTCATTCTGAAGCTGAGGCTGAGCCCGACCACCCGTTACCATCCCTCCATGTAAAAGTAATCAGGTCAAATGTCCGCTGCCTGAACCGGTTCACCCAGTCGTGGACTAACCGTGCGACAGGACTCCAGTTCTCCGGACAGGATCTTCAGCCCCTCCAGCACGATGAGTCCAGCGATGACGGCGTTGGTTGTAGCGATAGCCGGGATGATGTTACCCGCCATGGCTGGAAACAAACAAACAAACAGACAGCTGGATGTGGATGTGCATGACGCCTGTGTTCCACGTCGATCGAGTACAATACGCACAATAAAACTTACACTTCACATCAAAGCGACTCTTCATGTTCATGCTAAAGATGTGCATACGGAGGTTGGCTGCTGCGGTAACGAAGTCCATGGCCGGAGGGTCGTCCTGGCAACGAGAGGAAGGTGAATGATACATGTGCTGCAGCCAACAAAAAAAGAGCGGGAAAATTTAACATGGGCGCTTATGGACGGAATGTTCGGAGCTAGAGTGAGTCACATGACCGCTAGAGTGGAGAGGGAGAGAAAAATCTGTACCAAAAAATAATGTTTAAACTGCTCTCACGGCCACAAATTTCACTCTACAGAAATAATTTGAACATCAAATTGTAGGAAAATTTGTGCTGCTCGCTCACATAAACCTGCTGAAGCTGTCAGACTTATAGTTTTGGCTCTGTTAGCTCAGATGTGTCAGGATCACCCACCAACTGCCCCATTTACTCCATGTTAACTGAGAGCAGAAATTTGTGGAGGGAAAGCAGACGTACCAGTTTTTTACCTCGCTCTAGAGGTCACATTTTTTAACTTTAGCCACACAAATTATATATGTAGACGTTCAGCGAGATCTGAGGATGCTTAAAATCCTCTCTGTTCATTGATACGACCTACAGTTTGGTCATAGTGGTCTCTTGTTTGAAGGTGAACTTTCAAGGCTTTCTCTCTCTCAGCAGTTTTAACTGACAGACACAGCTGCTGCTTGTTGCTCTGCTCTGATTGGTCGACTGCAGCTGGTTGCTGGGCAGAAATTCACAAGGCTGACTGTGGTTGGCTTAATTAAAGTCTCTGTCTAATATCAATGACAGTCAATGCTACAGTTTAAATGTCAGCCATGTTGTCCTTCTGCCTGTCATGCCTCTGAACCTGAATGATCCAGCACTGTCAATAATATAGTATGTGTGAGACACAACACTCTTTGTTTTGCCTGTTAACCTCAGTGCTAAATAAATGCTGGTAGATGGACGAGAAGCATCAGGCACAGTTTTCTGGTTCCATTTTGTGTTTGTGTTTGTTACCTTGTCCCACACCAGCTCGGCTCCTTCTCCCTTCTCCTGCAGCTGTGAGCGGAGAGTCTCCACGCTGTGCTGGAACAGCTGGCAGTGACCCCAAACACCCAGAACCTGCTGGTCCTTCAAACCCGAAGCCGGAGTATCCTCCTGTGGATTCGCTGGATAGATGAACATAAAGAGGAAGAGATCAACACCAGAGACGGCCAAGAGACAGACAGAGAGAGTATAGGCTCATCGTGGCTACATGATTACAGGGTCGTCCGTGGTCGACTCTGCTACTAAGTCAGTGTTAGCACACAGTTCACTGCAGTTACTGTCTGGAAACAGCTGCTCTGAAGTCTGCTATTTACTGTGAGATATTTATCACCCTGTAGATTTTAAAGGGTGTCCCAGCAGTCGGCTGGTTCTTGGATGATTCACTTCATGTCGTACGCGAGCTAAACTGGGAGTTTTGCGCTCAGTACCTCACGTCAGACAAGTAGTTTGATATTTTTAGCGATTGTAAAGTCAGCGCGCACATAGCTGCCATTTTTTTGCTCATTAAAGGCGACTGGAGTTGCCGGATGAAGCGGTTGCGAACAAGCGTCGAGCCCCCAGGCTTCATTCCAGACATACCGCCGTTCTCTAGCTGCTGCCAGTCCAGAGGCGTGGGAGCTTTCCTCTTCTTCCACAGCTTGTCCATGGTCAGCAGGTACATGATGTCGTCTTTGAAAAGCTGTGGAAGAGAGCCGGAAAGCATGTTTTAAAAAACAGCACAAGACACTCAAACACATTCGTAGCCAGTTACAAATCTGCATTTGAATTTCTCAAACAGCCGTACAAGATCCATGTGGTACCTTGTTGAAGAGTTTGACGGGGTCGTATCCCGTGGAGCGTGCCCAGTCCTTCGTGGAGACTCGCTTGATGTCGCCGTCCTTTTCCGAGGCTGTGGCGCGAGCTGCCGTGTCTTCAGGATTCCCTGTTGACAGAACGCACACACACGTATCACAGTGTAAGTTTGGATGTGTGTCTGTCACTAAAACGTTGTTGTTGAAACAAATCAAACGCCGCGCTCTCGCTCACATGCCGCCTCGGGGTCCGCGGTGTCCGGTGACACCTCCTGATCTGCATCCTCTTCTCCAAACAGCTGACTGTAGAGACAAAGAAGGTTGAATGTTAACAGTGTGTCTTTGCACTATCACGGAAACTAACTGATGACAACGAGCCTTACTTGAAGAGATACTTGGCCCAGACGATGCAGTGAATGGGCTCAGACGGCGTGTTTCTTATGGTGCATCCTGGGAAAGTCTTCTGGGTGGGCTTGGGTTGGCATTCGTAGCACTCTGTCATTCCCTGGAGGACGAGGAGGGGAAAAAGAACGGGTTACTGAGATGAAGAAAGACACCACGAGAGCTCGGAAATCTATGCAACAACAACAACAACAACAACAACAACAACAAGATGTAACGTAAAGGTGTGAACGCTCTACCTTCTTGATGACTGTGACTTGTCCAAGGTATCCGGCCGTGCCGCTCTCTATCAGAGGAATGTCTGCTGCCAAACACATCCTGTTCACGTGGTTACGGGCCGCTACGGAGACAGAAAGTGTTTTATTTTAATCATTAGCTGAGTAACAACAACAAACTAGAAAATGTCTAAATAAATGTAGAGTGTGTCTGACATACATTATTATTGACACTGCAGTAGCACAGAGACTTCAATACAGTTAGTCAAAGGCAGGCTTGAGGTTGCCAAGCAACCAGGGTCAGCTGCAGGTCAGAGCAATTAACTGCAGCTGTGCTCTGTCTGTGTGTGAGTGACTGCTGAGAGACACAGAAAATCTCTAAATGAACCCCCTCCAACTAGTGGACACTAATGCCAAACGGTAGGTCGTATCAAAAAGCCCAAATGACCGTGAGCATCCTCATCTTGTCGACCATGTGAATGCCGAATTTCAGTGTCTAAAGTTAAAAAATGTGACCTGGGGAGAGAGAGAAAGAACAGGTGCCCCGTGCTCCTTTGGGAAATTTCTCCTCTCCAGTTTACATGGGAGTAGATGGGGCTGTCGGTGGGTGATCCTGGCGCATCAGTGCGTCTCCCGCCAAAACTATAAGTCTGACAGCTTCAGCAGTGATATCGCTGCGAAGCCCACAAATTTTCCTACGTTTCTATGTATGAATTATTTCTGTAGAGTGACATTTGTGGCCACGAGAGCCATTTGCAAATGTATTTTTTGACAAATGTTTCTCTCCCTCTCCACTCTAGCTCTGGAACATTCTACCAATACACACCCATTGTACATTTTGGCGTGGTTTTTGGCGATTTTTGGCAAAACCGTTTGGTGAAACTCTTAGAAAAGTCAGAGCACACCATTCCTGGCCGAGCCGGTCGTTTTGATACCTTCTTTGTGTATGTGCGACCAAAACTGAAAAAACTAAACACGTCAGAGTCGTGATGTTGCGTTTGAGTACCTCTGTTATCCAGAGCGTTCATCACCAGCACAAACTTTCTGAAGAACTCCACGTTGTAGTCGGGGCTGTCAGGGGGGGAAGACAACATCAACAACATGGCTAACACTTTTTATTGGACGAGTCAAAGAAACAGAGAGAGGCTCACTTCATGATGCTGTCGTGGTACGCCGTGATATTTGCAGACGGGCAGAACTGCAGAGCGCTCTCCTTGGCCACCTGAAGAACAACAGAGTAACTCAATGAGCCAAAGACGTGAAAGGTGGACAACGTAACCGTTATTAAATTATGAACACTTCCATTTATGTCCCATTTATGTCCCATTTATGTCCCGATATATCGCTGTCATCTTCATTTGGAGGCTTTTATGGTGAAGTCACGTTGGAAGATTTGTATATTAACATTCACTTGATCATCGACTGGTCGAGCCTGCTGCTGTGGTCCTGATGAAGTCCACTACATGCACTATTATTATGATTATCATTATTACTACCTTTAGTCATATCTCCCTCTCTTTAACTCAACCTGTCTCTGCAGATGTCTGATCTCGGTTCTCCCTCTTAAAGGAAGTTTTTCCTCACCACTGTTGTCAAGTGTTGGGAAATAATGGAATGGAATAATGGAATAGTGTTTCTATTTTGTTTTTGTTTCCCGTAACCTGTCGACTGTAAAATTCTAATAAAGACATTACTAACTCACTGAGCCACGGCAGTGTGCATATTACAGTGTGTTCGACATAACACAGTGTCAGCTCAAACAAGATTAATGATGCTACCTGAGGTTAAGCCGCTCGTGTTTACATACCTGTGCTTTAGACTTGCCCACATGCTTCTTCTGGAAGAGGAACTGACGGTTCAGGTTGCTCACGTCGATCGTGTCCAAGTCGATCTGTCGAAATCAACAAGATGTAACGTCAGTCGTGTCTGTAATGTGTAGGGCTGCAACTAACGATTATTTTAATAATCGATTAATCTGTTGATTATTTTTTCGATTAATCGATGAATCGTATAAAAAAAAAGCATTAATTTCCAACCCTTTATTCAAAAACAGAACTGACAGTGCAAATAATCTTCAGAAAGCATACAAACAGGTTGCTCCTTGAACATCCCTGAGCTGTTAAAGTAATAATTAAAAAAAAACAAAAACAAATGGACTAACACAGAAAACATACACATGCATGCTCAAACATAAAGGCTTATTTTAAATAAAGTGCACAAAAAGATGTATATTTTGGGGACTGAGCCATTTTCAGCTCGTTTTTATAATCAATACTTAATGTATATGGAACACCATGTGTTTGGTACCTATAGATTCAGGAGAACCTAGGCTATCATATGCATTCATGTAATGTGCTTATAAAGGAAGTATGAGTGAAAAATTGAAAAGTAGATTTTTGTCATTTGTCAGACACACACGCACTCACTCTCTCTCACACTCACTCCCTTTGTTCAAACAACGTTACAGGTGTCTCCGATGGTCCTTCCTCTACCTCCGCTCTGCTCAAACATCTCCGCGACTTATTGAGTGGTGTAATAGTTGCGCGACACAACGAACTGATAATGAAATTCGTCGCCAACTCTTTTAATAATCAAATTTTATCGATTCGTTGTTGCAGCCCTAGTAATGTGACTCCTGTTACAGCAACAACACAGTGATAAATAGGAACAAATCGACTTGATAGTTATTCTCGATACATTTTATCAACAAGTCAGTGCTGCGAGGTCTATGGTTTTCTTTCGGTTCTTTTAAAATCAGTCCCTCGGGTGTTCTTTTGCAGAAGCCGCTTTACACGATCTTACACAATGAATCACTCAGTTCAACACGGTTCACTCCCAAACTGTGCCTCGAGGAGCCACATGGCTTTTGTTATGACTGAAAAAACAACTTCCTTCTACAAAGTGAAGGTCGAAACAGTCAACGACGGAACAATCATCTACATTTAGTCATTTAGCTGCCACTGCAGCAATAAGTACCACTCATAGAATCAAGGTCCAGTTGTAGAGGGGGATAGATGTGTCAAGAGGAGGTCCTCTCTGAAGAGCTGGAGGTCTTCAGGAGGTTTGTGAAGGTAGAGAGGGACGCCCCTGATCTGGTAGGAACTGGTAGGACGTTCCACCAACGGGGAACAACAGACGAGAAAAGTTTGGATTGTCCTGAGCGTACGGGTGGCAGAGCCAGACGTCGTTCATTGGAGGAGGTAACATATGTCTGTATGAGGACGTTGAAGAACCGGAGACTACTTTGTAGTCAGCGTTAGAGATTTGAATATAATGTGGGCTGCTACAGGTAGACAGAGGAGCTCCATGAGCAGCGGGGTAACATGCTGAAGAGCAGGCGAGCCGCCACGTTCTGGATCATCTGAAGGGTTTCACTGTGCAGGCTGGGAGGCCCGTCAGGAGGACGTTAGAGATGAACACAGCCTGTATCAGTAGCTGGAGCGCACGTTGAGGTCGCATCAACCAAAGGTGACGTGATCAGAGAAGGTTAGCTGGTCATCAATCATGACTCCTGAGTTTCTCCTGATACTTCTGGGACAATTATATTTACATATTTAGATGCGCATTAAGCAGAAAAATGACCAAATCTGAGCAAGTTAACGAAGTCTGACGGGATTCTGAAACGATCCTGGTGGAGTCTGAAGTCGAGGACGGACCTAAACAGCGTTTCAGCCAGTTGCGGCTGGTCTGGGAGGCCCGTCAGGAGGCGTTAGATATGAACACAGCCTGGATCAGGAGCTGGAGAGCATGTTGAGTCAAGTAAAGCCTGACTTTTCTGATGTTGTGAAGTGTGATGACCGGGCAACCGAGGCGACGTGATCAGAGAAGGTTAGTTGGTCATCGATCATGACTCCTAAGTTTCTTGCTACCCTGGTAGGGGCGAGACATGGGGAGTCAACATGATGTTGTCGTCATGGTGTATAGTAGTAGGTACGGGGGCTGTGGCTCAGGCAGAGCGGGTCCTCCACTAATCAGATGATCGGCGGTTTGATCCCCGGCTCCTCCAGTCTGCATGTCGAAGTGTCCCTGGGCAAGATACTGAACCCCAAATTGCTCCCTGTAAGTCACTCTGGATAGAAGCTTCAGCTAAATGACTAAATGTAAGGTACGACTGGTTTAGCGTGATTCCCATCTATGGATGAACTTTACATCTCTTCTCTCTTTTAACAACAGCACCTTCTTTCCTTTAGATATTCAAAATAAACACGCTAGTTTCAGGTACCAAGCATATCTTAAATGGAGTAAAAAAACCTACAAACTCCATCTACTGTACGCTCTCATTCATTCCTCTTTGAGAGTTTTAGAGCTCTTACTATCTCATGTTTACGTCTCTGTACGTGGCTCGGTCGCTTGGCTTTAAACGTGTTGTTTACTGAACACTGAGCTATTATTTCATTTAAAAAAGCCCCTCTAGAGGTCCCTGAACGCCTCACTGGGTCACAAACCATCTGACCTCTTGAAAACAGGGGCGAGACATAAGGAGTCAACTTGACGCTGATGTCACAGTGTAGTAGTAGTAGTAGGTATGACGTGATCCTTCTTGATATCTCTCTTGTAACAACAATACTTTTTCTCCTTTCGATATCCAAAATAAACATGCTAGTTTCAGGTACCAGGCATAGTTTAAATCCTCTTTAAGAGCTCTTACTATCTCATGTTTACGTCTCCGTATGTGGCTCGGTCGCTTGGCTTTAAACGTGTTGTTGTTGTTTACTGCTCGTGTGAACGTTTTAATGTTTCTTCTACCTCACAGGAAATGAATAACACTGAACATTGAGCTGTTATTTCATTTAAAAAGGCTCCTCCAGAGGTCCCTGAACGCCTCACTGGGTCACAAACCATCTGACCTCTTGAAAACACTTGAAAAATATCCACAACTGATAACCAGTGTGCACAGACAGACACACAATTCAGACCCTTGCAGTGTTATTATGATGATCATATCATAATAACACCACTAAAACAAACAGGGCTGTCCAAGCTGAGCTAACCGTCCCATTACACAGAAGTTGTGTGGCTAACTTAGCAGTGCTAATGGCGCCAAACATTCCGGCTACATCTCTGTGTCTCTATTCTTTTTTTTACCCGGGTTTTAACCCTAACTGTACCCCCGAGTACAGAGGAGGAGGGTACCGAGAAACCAACCACAAACACTCGGTGTGTCTGTTTGAACGCTACGCCTCAGGAATTAGCCCGAGCCCGCACGGCTCCTCCGGGCTCCGTCTACACCCAGCACAAAGACTTAGCACGGGAGCTAGTTAGCTCGCTAGTTAGCTGACATGCTAACACACACACACACACACACACACACACACACACACACACACACTGTGACGGACCACTTCGATGTTCTTGAAGCCGGTCAGGACGACGTTCTTCAGCAGCTCGCAGCCGATCCCTCCAGCTCCCACCACCAGCACCTTGCAGGTGGAGAGGGAGTCCGCCAGCTCCTTTCGTAGGGAACCCACCAGTTGGACCATGTTGATCGGCTAGAGACAGAACCAGAACCAGAACCAGAGCCTGCAGCACCGGGAGGCTAGCTTCTTCTTCTTCTACTACAGAAGCGACAAGTCCTGCCCACTCCCGGGTTACTCTTCTTCTTCTCTGGCGCTTGTTAACCTGTTTGGTGTCTTAGCGCCCTCCTCCTGTTGACTGTTGGTACTACAACAGTTCTCCTGAATTTCACCCCTAATAAGTTTGTTTTTTAAATAAATCAGTCTATCTTTGTTTCATTCACTGTTTATTTTTTTGTATTTGAATTTTTGTGTGATTTTTTTATTTTTATTTTATTTTATTAGTTTGTATGTGGAAAAAAGTAAGCCAAGTATCCAAGTAGGTTTTCACATACAAGGAATTCTTCTTGGTGTTTTTGGTGTACGACAAACGTAAAAAAAAAAAAAAAAAATCAAGAACTAAAAAATAACTATTAACCATTTTTAAGTCAGTTTGAAGAACCTTTTTATTTTAATAATAATAATAATAATAATAATAATAATAATACATTTTATTTAAAAGCGCTTTTCTGGATACTCAAAGACACTGTACATAAAAAAACATCATCATCATCATCATACATTACTGGTTCTTTTAAAATCCAGTAGGCAAAATATCTATATGGCATCACCATGAAGAACCACATTTATTTTTAAGAGTGCATGTCTGTGTATCTGTGTTCCTTGTATATATGTACACATAAATGAATAAAAACAATATATAATTTATGTTATTTTAAAGTAGAAAATAAACACAGATGTTTAATGTTTCATTTAAAGGTATTATTTAATTTAATTATCCCTTGACAACAGTGAAAAACTGAGAAAGAATAGACAGACTGGAGGGTACATTGACCATTTGTCCTACTTACAGTGACCAAACATGTACAAGAGAGAGACTAAGAGACTGTGCTAATGTCACGTGGCCTTATATGTGCCACTTTAAGCAACTATAGGCGAACAGAGTGTATTAAAATACCTTATTATTATACTTTAGGTCACACTCAGCTCAAGTCGAAGTTAATAAATATTCTTATGAGTCTTATTCGGGGTGTATTCCTCCTGAAACAAACACGAGAAGTCATTAAATGTTGTAATTAACGACTTGTCTGTGAATTAGCATTTTTCTGCTACCCTGTAACCATGGTAACGCCAAGATACAATGACGAGTTTTTAGTGATGGGAAGTTCGGTTCTTTTTAGGGAGTCAGATCATTTGACTCAGCTCACCAGGAAGACTCGGCTCTTTCGGCTCCCAAACGGATCTTCATTTTACCACTTATACCTTTCATAATTCAGCAAAATTTGTTTTGACTTTGATGATTTGTATGTGTACACATATATCACTTAAATTATTCAATACATTCTTTGTACTGAAGTATTCAAAAGTAAAAATTACATTTTCTAATGAGTGATGTGTCAGTCGTGAACTAGCCGGTTCAAAGAGCCAGCTCTTTTAAGTGAACGATGGAAGCCAGCTCCTGACCACAAGCCGTTTTTTTTTTCCCTGTAAAGTAATACAGTGCACTATGAGTGCTCCATGCATGCAGTAACTGAATGTCATGTGTGTGTTGTGCAACCAATCCCGTTAGACAGGGATACCACCAAACACGGAGGGGCAGGGGTCCAGCATAGCAGCGCTCATAGGTTCACAGACCATTGTCTGTAAATGCAACAAAAACAAACAAACAAAAAAAACGGCTCGTGGACGGGAGCTGGCTCCCATCGTTCACTTAAAAGAGCTGGCTCTTTGAACCGGCTCGTTCATGACTGACACATCACTAATTAGAAAATGTAATTTTTATTTTTGAATACTTCAGTACAAAGGATGTTTTGAATAACTGAAGTGATACATGTGTACACAGACAAATTGTAAGTCAAAACAGTGCTAAATTTGGTGGTAAAATGAAGAGCCATTTGGGAGTGGAAAGAGTCAGCCCTTCTTGGTGAGCTGAGTCGAATGATCTGACTCCCTAAAAAGAACCGAACTTCCCATCACTATTTCTAATATCAATAAATTGCTGTAGCCAGCTGTTTTCGTTGCATTTACAGCACTTACCGGCTCGCGGACAGGAGCCGGCTCTCATCGTTCAATTAAAAGAGCCAAAAGGCTCTTTGAACCAGCTCGTTCACAACTGACACATCACTAGCCTGGACTCAACCGTTAAATGTCAAGTGAAGTGGACATTTTGTCTTTAAAGTAAGTTTTAACGTGAAAATATTTAAATCTACTCTGTGTGTTTTAATTATATGTTCATGTAAATCGATTTATACGCGATAAACAGACATTAACATCAAGATTTGAAGAGGCTTAAAGTTTTTTATTTGGTTTTCTACAAACACACTGACAAATAATGTCGGTGTCAGTGCTCTCTGTCAGTCATTTACACCCCGCTGTGTAAATAAATACGTGTGTTTTGGGGGGAATCGATAGGGGCAATGGGTCACCTACACGTTTTATTTGCCCCTGGTGCCCTCCTGTACTTGTGTGTGGGCTCATGAGGCTGATGACTAATCATCCTAATAAGTTATTCTCGCCACTCCGGTTGTCCGTTACCTCCGCAGGTAATATTGTATCCCACCGGGATTTGTGCCCGGACCCTCCGCCCTCCTCTCTCCCTCCCTCCCATCAGCACACAGACACCGACACAGTCCGACACACCACAGCCGCTCTGGAGAAGAAGAAACATGGGCTCCGCCGCTCGGCACCTCTGCTCGGTGCTGCTGGTTGTATTTCTGCTGGGGCTTCCTCACTCCTCGAGTTTCTGGATCGTCAACGTTGTCTTCCCGCCAAACGCCAAACCCAGAGTAGCAAGCAACAGCACTCCACCGCTCATTATCGGTAAGTGGTTCATTTACATGAGTATTAAATATCTGTTAACACATCCAGTGTTTAAACACCAAGGCTGGGGCCCTGAACGCACCATGATAATATCCTCAGGTTCATTTAAAAGCAACTTGACTTGTAATCAGGTGAGTGGTGTTTCTGTGGCTCTGTGATTTACAGAGTTTCCCAATGGGCAGTGAAGTAAACTGCTGCCAACTGTAGCTGCTGTTAGCTCAGTATGTTAGCCGGGCTGCCGGACTCGGGAACTATTAGTGTTTGTACTGTGGTACAAACCACCAGCGTTTTGGACCATCGGGAAGAGGAGAGTGGAGCAGGTGTCGTGCCAGAACCGGAGCTGGGAACTACATATGGCTCACGTTAGCTGCTAAACTCATTTGGAAAGCTTTAAATACACGTTAACCAGCAATAAACGTTAACCAGCCAACAAAGTAACCTGCAAACGGCAAGACAGACAATTTACAGCCAGATCAGCCCCGAGAGTCTGGATGACATTATCCACCCACGACAGTATTTTGTTACGTTAGCTTACTTGGATAAACTGCTAGCTAGCTAACGTATTAAAATATGCCACAATGTGACAAAATGTTTGACATGTTTTGCAGTAACGTTAGCTTTGACTTTGGACAACTCTGTTGTAGTAGGTGCCAGTCGTTTGCTGACGTTAGCTCGTGTTGCACAAAGTTGTCGAAATGCTAGTTATCATAAGTAATGCAATAATAACAAACACGCTGTCCATATTTACATACTTATCTGTGTGTGTTGACGTCTTGGCTATCAGTCAGGCTGCACACTGTACTCTGTACAGTGTTTGACCCATCGTCTACTGTTTGTTTGTTTCGTGCTTATCTAGGTCACGTGAAGGAGTTTTCAGGCTCAAAGGGCCAAAACATGATCCGGTGGTCATGCTCATCCTCACTGTCCACCCACACTTCAGATGTAGCATGACCAAAAAGTTTCATTTCATTTCTGACGCTCTACTCACGATTTCGCCTTCATTTTTTCATCGTGATTCTTTATTTCAAGTCCATAACAGTTTGTGAAATCAGAACCTGTGAGTCTTCTTGGTGAGGGAGCTGATGTTGGGCTTCCAGCAGAGGTCCAGGGAGAGGATGGTGCCTGTGAAATCAGGCAGTCGCACAGGGTGATGGGATGATGCTACATTTCTGGGACCCATTCTACCCAAATATACATTAGTTTCCCTCTTATACAGCACAAAATGAAAATATGATGATGCTCTGCAGAGGTTTTTAGGGTCTTTCACCTCATTGTTTCGGTTTCTGGACTGCAGACGTCGGTTCCGTCACCCTTGTTTAGAAGAACAGAAGAACATAACCTGCCAGACAAAGACTCACATTTAGCCGACAATATAACATAATAATAATAATAATAAACGTTGTATTTGTAGCTTGTAAATGTTGTTTTGGGCCTTAAGTTCTCCCCTTTGAGCCGCTCATGCCTGGTAATAACCTACTGCAGCACAGGCTGCAGGTCAAAGGTCAGTCAGCTACAGCTGGTGAGTGACCTCTTGAATCAGGCAATCCCTCGTCAGCTCGCACATGTCCGGGTAAAGAGTGATTTTATAAACTCTTCACGTTGTAAATACTTTTTGTCTTCTTCTTCCTCCTGTTTCACTAAACGTCTCGTGACCTCCTCCAGTACACATTTCAGTGTTTACCTTCCACTCATATTCGTGTGTGTGTGTGTGTATTTGTGTGTCCAGTGCCGGGGAACTTGGGGAACCGTCTGGAGGCTAAAATAAACAAGCCGACGCTGGTCCACTGGATGTGCTACAAGAAGACCGAGCACTGGTTCCCCCTGTGGATTGACCTCAACATGTTCATGCCTATAGGTGTAGACTGCTGGATTGACAACATTAGGTAACAGTGGCTGACTCTTAATGTCTCTCTTTGTGAAGCACAATACTTTTTGTTCTTCAGACTCACATTAGACTGACATCAGCGTCTTTGTGTGCGCCCCAGACTTGTTTACAACAGAACGACTCGGCGGTCATCCAACTCTCCAGGGGTGAAGGTGCGGGTGCCAGGATTTGGGCAGACATATCCCATTGAGTTTCTCGATTCTAACAAACTGGCTGGTGAGAGAAACATACAAATGGAGCTTGTATAAAAAATCTATTGATGCATTTCTTTGTTGAAACATAGAGAAATGTCCAAAGGTTTCATGACTATTGATTTTTGCAGGTTATTTTTACACTATGGTGCAACATTTGGTGAACATCGGCTACACACGAAATGAGACCGTCCGAGGAGCGCCGTACGATTGGAGATTAGCTCCTAGTAAGTATCAAAAACTCTCACTCATCTACCAGCATTTATTTAGCACTGAGGTTAACAGTCCACACAGTGTGTGGTGTGTCTCACACATACTATATTATTACCAGTACTAAGTAAGTACAGTATTAATACCACAAGCTGTACCATTAAGGTTCAGAGGCATGACAGGCAGAAGGACAAAATGGCCGACATTCAAACTGTAGCATTGACTGTCATTGATATGAGACTTTAATTAAGCCAATCACAGTCAGCCTTGTGAATTTCTGCCCAGCAACCAGCTGCAGTTAACAGCCAGCTCCACTGCAGTCGACCAATCAGAGCAGAGAAACAAACAGCAGCTGTGTCTGTCAGTTGAAGCTGCTGAGAGAGAGAAAGCCTTGAAAGTTCACCTTCAAACAAGAGACCACTATGACCAAACTGTAGGTCGTATCAATGAACAGAGAGGATTTTAAGCATCCTCAGATCTCGCTGAACGTCTACATATATAATTTGTGTGGCTAAAGTTAAAAAACGTGACCTCTAGAGCGAGGTAAAAAACTGGTACGTCTGCTTTCCCTCCACAAATTTCTGCTCTCAGTTAACATGGGAGTAAATGGGGCAGTTGGTGGGTGATCCTGACACATCTGAGCTAACAGAGCCAAAACTATAAGTCTGACAGCTTCAGCAGGTTTATGTGAGCGAGCAGCACAAATTTTCCTACAATTTGATGTTCAAATTATTTCTGTAGAGTGAAATTTGTGGCCGTGAGAGCAGTTTAAACATTATTTTTTGGTACAGATTTTTCTCTCCCTCTCCACTCTAGCGGTCATGTGACTCACTCTAGCTCCGAACATTCCGTCCATAAGCGCCCATGTTAAATTTTCCCGCTCTTTTTGGACGACTTTCTCGAACACGTAACCAAAAATTCCACAGTTACGTCAGATGCGTTTCTGTTTGTGTTTATTTCACAAAAGAATAACTTAACTTGTCGTAACGAAAATGAGAAAATATCCGGGCCCACCTCACCCTGTTTGTCTGCATCCACCACCACGTAAACAGGTAAAATATAAAATAGAATATGCCATCGGCTGGTAACCCTCCCGTTATCCGTCCTCCCCCAGATGAGAACTCGGAGTACTTCATGAAGCTGCAGGACCTGGTTGAGGAGATGTACGACCAGTACCAGCAGCCGGTTTACCTGCTGGGACACAGCATGGGCTGCCACTACGTCCTCTACTTCCTCAACCACCAGCCTCAGGCCTGGAAGGACAAATACATCAAGGGCTTCATCTCCCTGGGTGCTCCATGGGGGGGCGCTGTTAAACCACTCAGAGTCCTGGCGTCAGGTACACAGCACTCAACAGAAGAGGCTTTTAAACGGATCTGATCCTGACCCGTAACCTCTCGTATTTCTTAACGTTGCAGGCGAAAATGACGGCATCCCAATGATCTCCAACATCAAGATCCGCGAGGAGCAGAGGATGGCAACCACCAACCCCTGGATGCTGCCGTCTGAGGAAGTCTGGCCGAAGGACCACGTGTTCATCTCCACACCAACTTTTAACTACACCAACCAGGACTACCAGCGCCTCTTCACAGACATCAACTATGAGGATGGCTGGTAACAAACAGCTTTAGTGTGATACTCATAATAATCCAGTCTTCTTGTGTAAACACGATGCAACGAGGAGGAAGAGAAGCTTGAACAATGATTTATTTAAATATTACAGCATCATAAAAGGTGACCCAAACTCAGTCCTAAGTCTAAGTCAGTCCATTACTGACTTAAATGAGACAATCTGGAGGTGTCATACGTGATGTGTTATCACTGTTAAAACTTTTGGACACGGCAGCAGAAACCACAAAGCCACACTGCATAGAAACCATCAGCCAAACATCAACAAGGTCAGCAACAGCAGACATAGCAGCCAGCTAATATTACTGACTAGTCCACTGACTAGTCCACTGACTAGTTGTTGATTGATCGATTCATTGTTTTGTCTATAAAAAGGCAGAACATGGCGAAAAATGCCTGTCAAGAGTGCGAAACCCAAAACATATTTGACTTACAATTGTAAGTATTGTAGTAAGCCGGCAACAGACAAGGAGCTCAGTTAAAAGTCTGAAATCAGCACCAGAAAAGTGTTTACTCAAAGACAAGCGCTGCATGATGTGTCCCAACGTTGGACACAAAAGTTTGTTTTGTCTGGGAGCGTCTGCTTTCACTTGTTTGTTCTCAAGTTTTGGTAGAACAGGTTCCGAAAGTACATTTCCTGAATGCTGGGCTGAAGTATCCGATATCAATATCAAGCAACAACAGCAGACATAGCAGCCAGCTAATATTACTGACTAGTCCAACAGCAGTCAGCCCAGCTCGGCGTCTGTCTTTCAGCCTTTTATTTCACCAAGCTCTCACCAACCACTAAAAGTCAGTCCCAGATTTACTCTTGTCCGGCGGCTTCTTGCTCGCTCACTCTCTCCTTTTCTCTTCTTAGCTTCCTCCGTCAATGTCCTCTTCACTCTCTTCTCCTCTGCCATTATGTCCATAGAGGCTGTTGAGCCTTATTTATAGCTTACCATATGAGTTCAACAGCTAACGTGAGCCATGATACGAACTTATGTAGTGCCCAGCTCCGGTTCTGGCATGACACCCTGTAAACCTCCTCTTCTTCTTCTTCTTCTTCTTCTTCTTCTTCTTCTTCTTCCCGGTGGTCCAAAACATCTGTGGTACAAACACTAACACTCCCCCGGTGCTCTGAGCTCACAGTCCGGGCAGCCCAGCTAACACACTGAGCTAACGTTAGCTAACAGCAGCTTTACCGTCTTGGTCCTTGTACTATCCGTCTCACCTCTATCATCTCGTTGGTTGCAGGTTCATGTGGGAGGACACCAAGAACCTCACAGGTGACCTCCACCCTCCCGGTGTCGAGGTGTGGTGCATGTACGGCGTCGGGCTGCCGACTCCCGTAACGTACATTTACGACGAAGAGTTTCCCAACGGTGACCCGGTGGACTACGTTTACGCAGACGGGGACAACACGGTGGACAGCCTCAGCATGAGTCAATGCAAACGCTGGGCAGGGCAGCAGGAGAAGCCCGTCCACGTCACAGAGTACCGAGGGCTGGCACACCTCGATATAGTGTTCCACGAAAAGGTGCTCAACCTGATCCAGGATATCCTGGAGGGCAATTTAGACACGCCCAAAGAGATCGACATCCGATCTCATGTTAAATAACAACGTTTAAGAGTTTAAAACACACAGAGTGCTGGATTTTTACGTAGTTTTATTGTTTAAGTATCATAAAAACATTGCACATAGTCCATATAGTTCTTAACCAGTAATCTAACCCTGACCCGCCTCAGCCCAGAACAGTGACCGCCTTATCTCAGCTGGAGGCTGATGACTGATCTGTTTGTCTTTATGTACATGCTGTTTATTTTGTGTTTTAGAATGAGACTTTCGGTGGTGATCACGGAGCTCATAATTAATACAATAAATACAAACATAGTAAAATATGATGGTGTGTAGTTTTATCTACAGTCCATTCGAATCTTGTTACATTTCTTTGATTAAAAAAACAAACAAAAACAAAATATATTTCTGGTTTGTTTCCTGAAATAGGCATTATTATTATTATTATTATTATTTGTGGTCACACAAATCATATTTTATGGGTAATTAAAGGTCCAGTGTGTCAGATTTCGGCGGCTCTTAATATGAATGATAAGAGTTATGTTTTACGTCTCCGTCACATCGCGGCCCGTTCTCCACGTGACTACAAACCCACCGGCAGCGTTTCAGACGCGTTTTTCTTGCTCTGATTTGGTCATTTTTCTGGTTGACATGCTTCTAAATATGTAAATATGCTACGTAGTTAAATTGTTTCCCTTTTAGCTTGCACAGGGTGTTTTATTTTGCCTGGATTCTCTGTGTCGTTTCTAAGTCTGACTTCCTGTCAGCCCTGAGGAATGACGCCTGGTTGCTCAAACAAGCCACCTGTGACCACACCCACCTGTCAATCAAAGCGTCCACGCTCTTAATCCTGCATAACTTTAAGCCTTAATATAATCTGAACAGGTGAGTTGTATATAAATTCACCCTCAGTACAGTTGTCATGAACGGGGAAATTAGCTATAGAGACCAAAACTGTTTTTTGTACCAGGCTGTAAACATGTTTATTTCTGCTGTGAAGTTTTTAACATGGGGACTTATGGAGACTGACTCACTTCTGGAGCCAGCCTCAAGTGGACGTTTAGAGGAACTGCAAGTTTTTTGTTGCTACTCGACGGCACACTGGACCTTTAAGACCTTTATTTGTTTGTACATGATGATGTCATTCTGTATACCTGATAAATAATGATGACATCACTTCCTTCTAATGACACAGCTGTTCCACTCATAATAAAGTACACACTGTTATAAAAGTCACGCGTGTCGGGTCATGTGATCGGTCTCTGCGTCAGTCCGACTACATCTGTGATCGATGACTTTTGACTTGCAGATAGCTGAAGTTGCGTTGCCGGATGCGTTGCTCTGTAATCTGTACCTCGTGACCATCATCACTTTCTTCTTCTACGTTGATCATCGTCCACATTTGGGTTGAATCCCATCAAAGAGAGAGATTTGAACAAACAAACACGGAGGACGAGAACATGTCTGCCTGGCTATGAGACATCAGGAGCCATGGCGGCTTGGCACCGGATAACCGCCTCCTTCTCGTCGCTGCTGCACGTCGGTCTGTTGTTGTTGTTGTTGTTGTTGTTGTTGTCGGGTCCGAGCGGCGGGAGACCGTTGGAGAAATGTCCCGGAGACAAGTCCTGTCAACCCCCGAGACCTCCCGTGGTCCTCAGTAAGTGTTTACGGTCCTCTTCACGGTAATGTCTGCTGACAAAGGAGTTACGCAACTGACTGCAAAAATCCACCCAGGCCAAACTCCGTTTAAAATTATATCAATGTATCTTCTCCTTACTGGATTTAACGTTTTGTAAAGTTTACAGTAAAGCTGAACACTTGACTAAATTTGTATATGACCACTCTTTAATTCGGCACGTCACATATTAATCCAGTGTTAATGTATGTCTGTAAAAATGTAGCCTACAAAAGTCAAGATAGTCAAATCAAGACATGATTTAACGTTTTGTAAAGTTTACAGTAAAGGTTAACTTTTTTTTTTAATCAGTATTTGTCTATTCTTGAATCCATCGTATGCACGTTGGCAATAAAATTTTGGCTACATTTGAAAATTCAACTCCAGTGTTAATGTATGTCTGTAAAATGTAGCCTATAAATGTAAAGTTTACAAAACGTTAAATGTAAAGTTTTAAATTCAGCTGTCAGAGATTAATCCAGTGTGAATGTACGGCAATAAAATGCAGCCTATAAAATTCAAGATATGATTTCTAAAGTTTACGGTAAAGGTTAACTCAACTCAGGCCAAACTCCATTTAAAATTATATCAATGTATCTTTTCTTGGCTCTGTTTAAATGTTTTCTAAGGTTGACAGTAAAGATTAACACTTTATTAAAGTTGTATTGATCCACTCTTTAATTCAGCTCATCAGATATTAATCCGATGTTTATTTAATACTTTTGTTCATGTCTGTCATCGTTTGTAGTATTTCTGTTTGTGCTGTAGTGAAAATGTGTTGAGTCATGGTTTGTTCAGAGATTGAATTGCTGTTTGTGTCACATTAATATCGACATGTTTTTATGAGATTTGTCAGAGTTTGCTGTCTGTTAGCATGCCCACTGCAAGCTGTCTGTGTGCTGTTTACCACCAGCCTGTCCTCCGGTCATATGACTCTGCAGCTCTGCAGCTATTAAAGTTCTCAGCATACTGAAGGAGTCTCCTTCCAGACTCCAACAGTTAAGTGTTTAAATCGTGTAAGTTTCTGTGTATAATCCAGGTTAAGAGTTATAAAGGCAGTTTAAATGTCTACAGTTCTGGAGGTCTGGAGGGGATTTTATCTGTGTTTGTAACCACAGCATGTGCGATAAGAGTCTTAACTCCTTGACCTGAAGTGATCTCTCGCTGTGTGTCGTGTTTGTCTGCGGTTGAACTGAACAGAATATTACCAGTTACAGGCAAACAGAAAGGCCGTGAACATATAATAGAGTCTGATATAAAGCTACACTTTGTGATGCTGATGTCTGTGACTTATTGCTCGTGTTGCTCCAGTTCCAGGGGATCTGGGAAACCAGTTGGAGGCGAAGCTGGATAAACCCAGCGTGGTCCATTACATCTGCTACAAGAAGACGGACACCTTCTTCACCCTATGGCTCAACCTGGAGCTGCTGGTGCCCGTCGCTATAGACTGCTGGATCGACAACATCAGGTACAGGTTCTTTACGTTCACGCTGTGGTGGCTGTTGTTGTTGTATGGATTGAGTAGATGGGTTCGACGACCTGGTTGAATAGTTATCAAGCTACACTTTGGACCCTCGGTTTATCGGGGAGGTATGGAGGGAAACAAAGGAAGAGATAACGTTTCTTTAACGTCTCCATCAGCCATCAGCCACATAATGAGTTTTTTTTATCATGTCCTCTGTTTGGATCAAAATGATGCAATTAAAAGCTGCTTTGCAACAACGCCTGTTCTTCTACAGACTTCCTCTGCAGCTCGAGGGGTTGATTTGTTATCTCGACTAACAGTGTGCTCTTATTTTGAAATAAAGGCATCGTGAGTAAAGAGTGGAAATGTGATCACATGATCAGACTCGCATGAGTAAGTGGCACAAGACTGCAACACATTTTTATGAGACAGTAAACACACATTAAAATTGAGTTTAAATTAAACGTGCAAAGATACGAATAAAAAACGATATAAAAAGTTAAAAATAGAAATAACTAAACTAACTAACTAAAAAAAACCAAACATATATAATTAAATTAGACTGTAGAAAATGAATGAAAGTCACAGCATTGTCTGTACAGAGGTGGTGCAAACTGACCTCAATCCAATTAAGAATCTGTAGTATGACTTAAATGTACCAAGCTTATAGGAACATACCGAGAGACTTGCTGCTGCAAAAGGTGGCCCTACAAAATGTTGGCTTCACCAATTTGGACTATTTTGTGTATGTCTGTTTCATTAAATCCCAAAAAAAGCCAATTTAGTCAAAACTACTCTGTACAGATAGAAATATAATGTCGTGGCAATCCAGCGACAAAAAAAAGCCACTTTAGGGGACTTGGAAGACATTTCTTAGACATTAAAAAACACGTTAAAACGAGCTTGATACTACGACTGGACAAAAACCAGCACAAACACACATCAACATATATAAATATTCAGTTCAGTTTTAGTTATATAGCGCCAAAACATCATCATCTCATGACACTTTCCACACCGAGCAGGTCTAGTCCGTACTCGACAATTCCCACCGCGAGCAAGCTTGGCGACAGTGGCGAGGAAAAACTTCCTCTAAGAGGCAGAAACCTCGAGCAGAACCGAGATCATTGGCGGGCGGCCGTGAAACCGGTCTCTGGGACAGTTACACGACCATTCACGCCAATTTAGAGTCGCCAACTAAGCTGCATGTCTTTGGACTGTGGGAGGAAGCTGGAGTACCCGTACAGACTTCACACAGGAAGTGCTAACCACTGCACCACCGTGCCACACCTCAAAGTAACACCTAGTTTATTTTAATGACAGACAGGAGCGTCCTGCTACGTGTTTGTACATGTTATGGTGTATTGGGCTAACAGACCCAGTGAAGGTGTAACTGTCTGAGTCATGGAGTGACAGTTTCTGATGAAGGCCTGATTTAGAGTTTGAACACCTCGAAGTTAAAGGAACAATATGTAAAATCTGCGAATTTGGAGCTAAAAGTCTGGACCCAACAGATTCTCTCAGATCTGCACGAGATTAAAATAAAACTCAGTTTCGGGAAGTGACGAACAAGCTGGTGGAGAAACGGTAAATTTAAATGGGAAGTGCTTCTCGAAGTGTCATATTAAGATGTGTGTGTGGTTCACCACAGATGCAGAACTGATTCTGTGTGTGTGTGTGTGTGTGTGTGTGTGTGTGTGTGTGTGTGTGTGTGTGCAGGCTGATCTACAACAGGACCACACATGCCACCGAGGCCCCGCCGGGCGTGGACATCCGTGTCCCGGGTTTCGGACAGACGTATTCGCTGGAGTATCTGGACCCCAGCAAACGCAGCGTGGGTGAGTTCAAAACAAAATGTCCTCACAAAGATGGACAAACGGGAATCAGATTATCACTTTTGACGCTTTATTTTCTTCTCCTGTGTTTGTGCGTGTTCGTCTGTCTCCTAGGCATGTATTTCTTCTCTATAGTGCAGGCGATGGTGGAGTGGGGCTACACCAGAGACGATGATGTCAGAGGAGCTCCCTATGATTGGAGGAAAGCTCCCAGTAAGCAGCCTTGCACACACAAAACCAGTCTACAACCTCATGAATAACAAACCTGTAAGACCTGCTGAGCCAGTTTACATTGTCCGCTTGTCCAACTCCGGTTCTGGCACAACACTCCCACTCTACTCCCCGTCTACACTCCTAAGCAAGCTAATGTAACAAAATACTGTCAGGGTTGGTAGACCTTAGCTTGATGCCTGCCAACGTTATCACTAACAAAACACAGTGAGTGGATGTGTGATTTATATCTTTCCAAATGAGTTTAGCAGCTAACGTGACCCATGATACTAACTTATGTAGTACACAGCTCCTGTTCTGGCACAACACCAGCTCCACTCCCTGTCAGCATTCCCTGTAAACCTCCTCTTCTTCTTCCCGGTGGTCGAAAATGCCTGTGGTACAAACACTAACACTCCCCCGGTGCTCTGACCTCACAGTCTGGGCAGCCAACAAACTGAGCTAACATTAGCTAACAGCAGCTACAGTTGTCAGCAGTTTACTTCACTGTCCATCAGGAAACTCTGTAAATCTCAGAGAGTTGAGGCGGAGCAGCCGAACTGCCAAACCAGGAAGGAATTAAACATTAGATCTTGAAAGCGATCCAGCCTGACGATGGAAATTCAGGGACTTTCACAGCCGGCAGGGAAACTTTGTTGACTCACCTCTCTGTCGTTCTTCTCTCCTCTATCAGACGAGAATAAAGAATATTTCCTGGCGCTGCAGAAGATGATCGAAGAGATGGCGGAGAAGGCCGGCGGGCCCGTGGTGCTCATCGCTCACAGCATGGGCAACATGTACACCCTGTACTTCCTCAACCAGCAGCCTCAGGCCTGGAAAGACCGATACATCAAGGCTTTCATCTCTCTGGGACCACCGTGGGCCGGGGTGGCCAAGACCCTCCGTGTGCTCACCTCTGGTAAGAGATGGAAACAGCTTTAGTGTGCTGATGTATACATAATGAGTTTGGGTTAGACATTTTTTATTGATTATATTATAATAAAAAACAGTCCATGTATTAATATTCGTCTCTGTTTTTATGTAACACCATGTACAGCGCAACAAAATGCTCCATGCACAAGCCACACGCGCTCTTAACACCTGATTAAAGTAACCAATCGAGAACAGAAAAGGGGAAGTGAAGTGAGCATAAGTCCAACACTGTTTGAACAGTTTGCAAAGTTTACAACTTCTACATTAGAACATGTTCATCCCGTACAAATATTGTTAGCAGCACTAAAGTGAACACAAGGAAAGTAGAAAATAAGTGCCAACAACACAACACAAGACATGCAGCCAGGGACAGGATGCACCTGATTTGACGTGGACGTTAAAGGACATGTCCTGATCAAAGATAACTCCAGGATTCTTTACGGTGGAGCTGGAGGCCAAGGTGATCCCATCTAGAGTAACTATATATTTAGAAAGAGAGTTTCTGAGGTGTTTGGGTCCAATTACAAGAACTTCAGTTTTTGTCTGAGTTGAATTGCGGCTCATCCAAGTTTTAAAGTCCTTCAGGCATGCTTGAAGTTTAAATAAGTGGCTTGATCGATAAATAAATATAATTGGGTATCATCAGCATTACAACGAAAGTTGAAGGGGTGATTCCTAATAATGTTCCCTAAAGAAAGCATATATAAGCTGAATTAGCTGCCAATTAGATGTTCAAGTCTCTGTAGTAGAATTTGATGGTCGATGAACCAACATTTTTCTCCAGTAACCTGTTTTCTTACATGCTGGGAGAGTATTCAACACTAGCGGATGCCACTAAGTCCTACACACTGAACCTTTAACCTTCGGACTGTTGCTATTTTCACTCGTGAGATGGTGAGGATGTACAGTTTAATGGTGTCATTTTACTGGGTGGTGATAATTTCACACGTCCAGAGATCTTTTACAGTTGAGTGCAGTTTTATGTGACATGAAGGGGAACAGTCAGTCTTTGTTCCTCGTCTAGATTACTTCATAACTTCTGAGACCAAATTGCGCAAATTGCACAGTTACATCAGAGCCTGTTTTCAGTAAATGTTTCTCTAAATGTAACCTCAGACACACTCTGGATTAAACCAAACTGTGCAATACTGTGTATAGTTTCTCAGGACATCTGTAGTGAAACTCATTTGTTTTGGGTTTATGGCTGGAAAATCTTGGCTCACTCTCACTTCTCTGTCTCTGGTTCCTTTTCTCTCGACAGGTGATAATAACCGCATCCCCGTGATCAGCCCGTTGAAGATTCGCTCTCCAGCAGCGCTCTGCTGTCTCCACCTCCTGGCTTCTTCCCTTATGCCCACACCTGGCCCAAAGATCAGGTCAGTGCATGTTCATGTATGACTGCAGATGAGGTTATTTAAATTTCATCACGTCTGTGTCTTTCTTTGACACATTTAGTTTCTGTCTTTTCGTTTGTCCACCTCTTTTGGCTTTCTGAACATTCCTGAGCAGCATGTGTATCTGTCTGTCAGCGAGAAAGTAGGACAAATTGGCCAACATTTAAAACAGAGCGATGACTGATTGATATTAGAGACTTAAATTAAGCCAATCACAGTCAGCCTTGTGAATTTCTGCCCAGCAACCAGCTGCAGTTAAGTGCTATAAATAGAAACAGCCGTTATTTTTTGCTCTGCTCTGATTGGTTGACTGCCATGGAGCAAAATGTTAACTGAAACTGCTGAGAAAGCCTTGAAAGTAATCCTCAAACAATGGACAGCTGTCATCAAACCGTAGGTTGTAGCAATGAACGGACTCGATTATAAGCATCCTCAGATCTTGCTGAACGTCTGCATATATAATTTGTGTGGCTAAAGTTAAAAAATGTGACCTCTAGAGCGAGGTAAAAAACTGGTACATCTGCTTTCCCTCCACAAATTTCTACTCTCAGTTAATATGGGAGTAAATGGGGCAGTCGGTGGGTGATCCTGACACATCTGAGCTAACAGAGCCAAAACTATAAGTCTGACAGCTTCAGCAGGTTTATGTGAGCGAGCAGCACAAATTTTCCTACAATTTGATGTTCAAATTATTTCTGTAGAGTGAAATTTGTGGCCGTGAGAGCAGTTTAAACATTATTTTTTGGTACAGATTTTTCTCTCCCTCTCCACTCTAGTGGTCATGTGACTCACTCTAGCTCCGAACATTCCGTCCATAAGCGCCCATGTTAAATTTTCCCGCTCTTTTTGGACGACTTTCTCGAACACGAAACAAATGGTGAAAGAAGTCTAACTGCTTTCCATCCATCCACCACCAGGTCTTTGTGCAGACGCCCACCGCCAACTACACCGTCATGGACTACAAGCGCCTCTACACGGACATCGGTTTCGAAGATGGCTGGCTGATGCGACAGGACACGGAGCCCCTGGTGACCGACCTCACGCCCCCCGGCGTGGCCGTCCACTGCCTGTACGGCAGCGGCGTCCCCACGTCAGAGGGCTTCCAGTACTCGGACAAGTTCCCCGACGTGGAGCCCACCGTGGTGTTTGGCGACGGGGATGGGACGGTGAACCTGCGGAGCGCCGTGCAGTGCGGGCGGTGGGTGGGGAAACAAAAACAGCCCGTGACGTTGAAAGAGCTTCCGGGGAACGAACACGTGAACATGTTGCTGAACTTCACGACAGTGGCTTACATCAAGACCGTGTTGTTCTCCCCGTGATGCCATATGAAGGACAGATGTCTCTCTGAACATTAACTGCCAAAGTATTCCCCCCGCTTATCAACAAAGTATTAGAAATTTTGTAGAACAAATGCAGAATCAAAGTTTTAAAATTAATTTTATAGCCGTACTTCTGTTAATGTCGGGTTGTTTACTGTCGAGTAACACTTTTATATTGGTCTCAGCTTTCAAAGAATCCGATTTTACGTACTAAATTTATGTTATTACAATTAAAAAAAACATGTAGGTCAAAAAGCAGGGATATTACTGAATGTGCCACTCTCTGAATTATTCATCTTTTTATTCATGTCGTGAAAGATTTCTCATGTTGTTTGGTTCAATGATGAAGACAAATACGTGATTTAATGCTCGGCATGTGTTCAGATGACTTCTACCAAAACAACTTGTCATTTTTTTTTAAATTTCAAATGATTCTTTTGTTGATCGTTTTTCTTTTTGCATGCAGCCAAGCTGTTAGAAGACTTTTTATTGTGCTGTCCGTGTTATACGAGTCACATGCTGAAGGACTGAACCCACATCTGGGATAATAGAAGTTGCTTTCAGTCGCTCAAACGATCAAACAGTCCACTTACTAGAATTTCCAGGAGCTTTGAACGACATCTCGCAACATTACGTGAGATGAAGGTCAAAGCATCAGGAAATCTAGTTGAGGTCAACAGAGAGCTCAAAGTGTTTGTAGTAATTAAATACACTTTAAATTCTGCTTTCAATTGTAGTTTCAAGCTGTTTCAATTGAAACAGCCAGATAGTTTATTGTTAGATGTTTCAACTGTTTCATCTCTTCACAACATTTTTAAGCTTACGTGTTTTATTTATCCAGGTCACAGATGAGGGGACTTTTATTGTTTTATTGTATAAATCTAAATCTTTTCTCGGCCGTCTTATTCTCCGTTATCTTTTTTTTTTTCTGTTTAGACAGACGTGAGCGGTTCAGAGTGCAGAGTTTAAAAAAAAACCTCGTGAAAAAGTCCTTGTGAACATGGAGTCACAATCTGTGCCATCGAGCCCTCTGTGGGTCACACCGAGATGATATATATCTGCTGTGAACTATCATAAACTGTGTCATAAACATGTGATGCCTTCTATAGAGTAAATATTTCAAATATTACATCAGACATCGACTTTTCTTTGTGCAGTAAATCCCTCTCTACAGTGTTCAAACCTAGAGATAAATGAAAGATAAAATATGACCACACGAGTCCACAACTTCTATAAGTGAGTATATAAACCAGCTGAAACTTTATTTATATACAGGATTTAAATAACGTAGAAAAATAATGTTACATTTGTCTGGAGCCTTGATTGTCTCTAATTGGATGCAACAGTTATTGAAGACAACACATCGTCGGTTCATCATCTGTTAGAAGTCCTTGGTTCACTTGATACAGATCTGTCATGATACCGTCTAATTCTTGTTTTGACGGCGTTTCCGGCTCATTCCAGAGGGAAGCGGAAGGTTTTGTTTCCCGTCCTGCAGCGCAGCTCCTCGCAGTCCAACCTGAGGACAAACGGTCCTTCTTCATGGTCATCAACCACGTCCTGACAGGCACATGGACAGTGATCACAGTTAATAACTCCCTCTGGTGGACAGACTATGTAACGACGTCTCACATGCTGATGTGAATACAGCTGCAATAAACTCGATTTAGACTCAGGACAGGACGACGTGATTTACCTGCAGCTCCTGAAGACACTCCTTCATCTGTCCTGTCATGTCCCCGACACACCAGGCCAGACTGACGTGGAAAGACGGATCCTGTAGAGACATAAAAGAGAGGACAAGACGGAGGACAAGAGTCACACACCAACTATTTCACTGATTTTGGTGAAACTGGATCATATTTTATTGTTAATGGCAGAGAAGAAGAGACCAAAGAGGACGTAGATGGAGGAAGCTAAGAAGATCAAGAAGCTGCTAGTACGTAATATCAGCTGGCTGCTATGTCTTGTGTTGTTGACACTTTAAATGTGTTGAACTCTGACCTCATAGAAAGTGTCCAGGCGAAACTCTGTCATTGTTCTGTCCACTGCTTGGACCAGGTGCAGCAGCTGAGCATGCCCAGTACACGCTTCCATCCCCAGAAATGTCCTGCAGGGACAGACGACAGACAAAGAAGAAGAAGTAGTGATGCTCAGGGAGTTCAGACAGCACACGGGTCAGTCCTGTATCTGGACGATGAGTCAGTACCTGGTTCTCTCGGCGTTACAGTAGACCTTCAGTCTGCCTGCTGTGCACACAAACCTGCCAACAACAAACATCTGGACTTCAAATTCTTGTTTAATGTTCAGGTCTTTATGTTCAATAAATGCAGGTTTACTCACCTCCTGCAGTGTACCAGGCCCGCCTTGAGGCTCTGCGTGAACGGTTGGATCCAGTGGTGTCTCAGCACCACAGTCTGAGACAGGCTGAGGTGGAACTCCTCCTGCGGGTTTAAAACCACGCCGCGGGCCTTCGCTACTGAGAGCAGGTCGTTCAAAAGCTCGGCGAACTCGTCCTCGGGATGGTCTGATGAAGAGGAGACACACAGGAAACCGGGTCAGGTCCGAACGAGCCTAAACTAGACCTCACCCACGGTGACGACTCTCGGTCTTACATGGTAGATAGACGTAGGTGGCCCAGTTGCCTCTCTCGTGTTTGAAGGTGCGGACGCGTCCGCCGTGAAGGGCGCTGTCTTCAGGCGGAGAGTCCACGTCCTCTGGAAACATTTCCACCAGGCAACCAGGGAGAGGCAACCTGCAACATAGGCAACACACAGCCCAACATGAGAGCTCACCTCAGCTACAAGTTACAGTGTCATCCTCATCATACCACACCGCTAATACACATAACACACACACACACACACACACAGAGCTATTTTGACATGAAGTAGTCTGTAAACAAAGGCGGTCCTGATTAGACTAATTAAGGTTAATTAAGGTGATTAAACTAGAATGTGAGCTTAGAAACAGAGTAAATCAGCCGACAATACAGCAGCAGTTTTGGCTCTAAACAACCGCACAGACTGTGTGGAGCAGCGGTCAGTTCCAATCTTCGAGCAGCGAGATCGAACCGCCAACCTCCGGGTTATTGGACGACCCACTCTACCACTGAGCCAAGCGTTCGGTGTTTCGGTCCAAAGAGCGACCGTGTTAACTGGCGACCGCTGGGCCGAATGAGGCCGCGGTTGTCATAGTAACGACAGCCTCCTTGCGAGTGCTGCCCTTAACTATGACAACCGCTGGCGTGTTCGGCCAACGGTCAGTCTCACACACAGACACACACAGACACACACACACACCTTGTTTTAAGAGCCTGTCCCTCAGTTTTGTGTTTCTTCCTCGCTGTGCCGCCATCTTTGCCATCTTCTTCTTCTTCTTCTCCTTCCCGCCTCTTTCTAGAGCAGCTTTGTTTCGGAGCTGCCGCCTCACTCTCCTCCTCCTCCTCCTCTCCTTCGTCCTCCGAGCTGCTGTAGCCGACCAACATGACCGCAGTAATCCTCCGTGATGTGTCAGGACATGTCAGACATGATTACAGGTGAAGAACACGGAGATGTTCACAGTTATTTAATCTCCTTCAAACCGACGACATTTATAAAGATGGACGACGACGAGTCCCCTCTTTCTTCCCGCTGTAACAAAAAGGCGCCAAAGCAGAGCCGTTAGTTAGAGAGTTACAAAGTTAGAGAGATAAATCCCACGGAGGTGAGCGCCGCCATCTTGCGCTTGTGACGTCATTCGGAGTCTGCGCACTAGCGATCAGGGTGCTTATTTGTAGTGATGGGAAGTTCGGATCTTTTTAGGGAGTCTGATCATTTGACTCAGCTGACCAAGAAGAGTCGGCTCTTCATTTTACCACTTATACCTTTTATAATTCAGCCAGATTTAGCGCTGTTTTGACTTTAGCGCTGTTTAGACTTATAATTCCATCCTTTGCATTAAAGTATTCAAAAGTAAAAATTACATTTTTAAATTGTAAACTGTAAACAGTAAAGCTAATTTATTTAAACAAAATCGATCTCGGAGTGCAGGTTTCAGACCATCCTGTGGATCACTGGTTCCCAAAGTGGGGGTCGGGACCCCCTGGGAGGTCGTGAGGGAGCAAGGGGGGGTCGCAAGAGGATTTTCAGAAATCAAATAAAATTTTAAAACTTTTAGGAATAGCATATTTTAGTCATAACTGTAACAAAAGATGAAAAGTAGTTACATTTACAATATTACAATAATATTACAACATTAGCTAAGGTCTATTAGTATCGTGCAAAACATTATGACATGTAACAAGGACAAACCATCTGACATCTGAGGTACCGTTGTTTTGGGGGCCGTGGGCTGAAATGTTTGGGAACCCCTGCTGTAGATGACTGATCAGTGTTATAATTACCTGAATTATTAACATTGGTATGCTATCTGGGAACTCAGTACTTCAACAGAAGAGTGTGGATGATGAAGGATTGCAGACATTTCTGTGTGAAGTGGAAGCCATATTGAATGACTGTCCCATCACAAAGATCTCAGATGACCCTCATGACCTGGAACCTCTGACTCCAAATCACATCCTTTTGTTGAAAGGCAAACCTGCTTTACCACCTGAGCTCTTTGAGAAGCGGCAATGGAGACAAGTTCCGTTTCTATCAGTTCTTTTCTCGCATAGATGGATTCAGGAGTACTTACCACTGTTACAGGAACAACAACGGTGGTCAAAAGACAAAAGAAGCTTTGTCGCAGGAGACATTGTCATCGTAGCAGACTCTACTGCCCCTCGTGGATCTTGGTTGTTGGGGAAGGTACTGCAGACCTTTCCTGATGCACAAGGACTCGTACGGTCTGTCAAAGTCCAAACCAAGTGAAATATCTTGGAGCAGCCAGTCACGAAGACTTGTCTTCTGCAGGAAGCTGAATAAAGACTGATGTAGGCCTCGTATCCCAACAGTGGGGTTACATCTGAGCACACCTGTGCATTATACACCTTTAATTGGCTCCATTGTTGTATGCTGTTGAATTGTTATGATATTATACAGTAACAGTTAGGGGCCGGTGTGTTGTAAATGGTAAATGGACTGTACTTATAGCACCGCAAAGCGCTTTATCTAATTCACCCATTCACACACGGATGGCATTGGCAAATGTCCTCAAGTTCCCTCAAGTGACTTTTCGGTTGCTGGTTGCCATTACACAGTGTAACTGTCCTAGAGACAGGTTTCTAGGTATGTTGTTAATACAGTGAGTAAACATGATCGGTTTGTTTGAGCGCCTTACTGTGGCGATTTTTGCTTTTGTTTCCCAGCATGCACTGGTCACTGGTTGCTATGGTTGCAAATGAACTAGCGATGCGGAGCGGTTGAAACGGAGCGGTTAATGTAATTTCTAGGGGCATAACCTTTTATTAATTAATTAATTAATTAATTAATTAATTAATTAATTCTGCATGTGGTCCAGGAGGCGCACACGGTAATGATATTTCAGTTAGCTATTTTGTGTGTAATATGAAGGTTTATTTGTTTAATGTTGAACGATGTAAATGTTTCTGAGGTTACTTTCTGTTATGTTCACATGTTTGAGCACATTAACCTGAAACTGTTTGTATTCATATTTCTTTGTAGTTTTCACGGTGTTTAATGGTCAGAGAGGGAGAGAAAAAAAACGTCAAAAGACATCTGTATGATTCGTGGCCATGCTTGCATTGGACCAGTGTAGTTACACACAGTATGCTGTTGATTTGATGGATTAATATGGAAATTAAATTACAGTTCGACTCATCGAAAGTTTGATTTAAAATGCTTCTTCTGACATATTATATGTAATATAAATATATATATAAAATATATAATGCTGGATTGTAGGCTATCAGCATATCAGTAATGTGTTTTTCCTCTGTGTGGAGCTATGACAGTGTTCAGACTGTGAGATCTAACAGGATGTAAATAGTTCAGTCACTTCCTGTACAGTCATATCTCTGAAGCGTGTTTACAGGCGGGGAGTGAAACTGAGCTCAGACTCCTACTGATGAATGAAGGAGCAAACAGTTTTTGACGGTGCGTCAGGGTGTTTGAGCGTTTTCTTTTCTGTTATTTTTTATATATGACAAGTGGCTTCATCAAGAAATTAAATGAATATTATGATTTCAAATACAAAGAAGCTTGCGTTGGTTTATTGCCTGCTCGAGGACCAGTCAAAACAAAAGCAATCAGCATCCAGTAGTGGCTACAGGACTCGTCACTACAACACCGATAAAAACTTAAGCATGAAAAAATAAAAAAAGGACAGCTATTGACATTTTCAATTTTTATTTTAACACACACCCCTAATTAAATACAGGACTCAAGTAAACATGCTTTGTTAATGCCCACCACTGACATCACTGTATTACATTAAAAAAAAAAACTCTTTGAGAGCTCTTTGAACCGACTCGTTCGCAACAGACACATCACTAACATCATGAGAACAGGGAGGAACCTGAAAGTGAAAGCACTCAGTTTGTTCAGGCTCCATGTTGAGTGGACAGAACAGAGCAGAAGGATGAAAAGTGAAGGCTGAGGCAGGGTGAGTGTTAATCCAACATTTGTATGATTTTACTGTCAAAGTCTCTGAGCCAGTTTTCTTTCTCTCTGTGGACTGTAGAGGAAAGAAATGTTGGAATGAACTCAACTGTTTGATTCATGTGTGGACTCAAAAGTCTGAATTTACTGAAGAATACACATGAACGCTTCTGTAACCATGACAACAAGCACTGTATACTGTGTGTGTTGTTGTGAGCTTGCAGTGAATGTTACTGTTTTCCAGGACACACACACACACACACACACACACACACACACAGGTATGTTGTTGTTGTGAGCTTGCAGTCAGTGTTACTGTTACTGTCATTTAAAGTTACCGGAGCTGAAGGAAGAGAAGCTCAGACTGAGGCAGGGTGAGTGTTAATCCAACATGTTATCATTTGAATGACACATATGTACATATAAAAAGGTAAATATATATATGGACGCAGAGTTCTGTACATGGCTGATGGCTGTACGTGACAGATTTGAAAGTGCGTCACACGCTGGCTGCGTGCCAGCTTCACTGTGTCCGTTGACTTTTGTCAGTTGGTTCCGCAGAGTTTGGAATGGTTCCAGGCTGTATTAACTGGGACTGAATTCATCAACTGGACCGTTTGAACTGCACGATGATTTATTTGAATGTGAAATGTAAAAACAGTTTGAAACACTTCTGTTGACTTCAAGTAGAGATGAGACGGTCACGTGAGTTCAGAGTTTGAAAATGCGTCACATCAAAGTTTGTTCAGGAACAATGAACTCTGCTAATGACGTGTTTATTCTGATGATAATTATACTAAAGGTTATTACTGACACACGCACACACACACACACACACACACACACACACACAGAAGAGAGAGAGAGAGAGAGAGAGAGAGAGAGAGAGTCAGCTGATTTCCTGTAAGTTAGGCCAAGTTCAGACAGGGACAGGGAAACCGGCAACCGGTGTTGGGGGGGTGAGGGGAGCTGAGGTGTGTTGCTGTGGGCGTGTCTATACCTGCTGAATGTAACCGTTGTGAAACAATCAGGAAGTAACTTTTTATTTCTCTGATTAATGACAGCTTTATCGAGGCCGGCACTCTCTGTGGACTCAGATTTAGAAGCTGGTACATGAAATAAACAAAGTGAGAACACACAGATAGGTAGATTATCAGAGTTTAGTCCGTGAATCCACCTGGATAGTCTCAGAGACAGTTTCAGAGACATTTCAGGCTGTCTGTGGAGGTTTGACCGATCTGAGTGTCTGATTGGCGGCCGGAGCGTGACGTGGGGCTCCGTTTTCCCAAAAGTTGAATCTGGCTCAACTTCTCTCCCGGACGCCGGCGACGTTTTTTGTGGCAACGCCTGCCGGTGCGGAAACACACGACCCTCCACTGAAATGAATTGAAAAACGCCGCCGGCGTCCGGTTTGCCTGTCCCTGTCTGAACGCCACCTAATGAGTCGTCTCAGTGAGTGATTCGTTCATTTTCATGCAGTACGTTCCCTCGCCACATGGCAGCTGCATCAGCTCAGTCAGGACAGGAAACAGAAATGATTGGTTCACGACTCGACTGTGCGTCCTCGAGTTTGAGTCTCTCGTTCATTTGTCACATGACAGGCCGCTCAGGCTGCGTGACAAGCAGTACACACAGCGGTTCGTTCATACGGATCGTTCATTTGTCACGGTTACATCGCCCACAGAGAGCTACAGCGCTGCACGAGTTAAAATGAACCAAATGACTCAAAAACAGATTAGTTCAATTTACCGTCGGAGAGTCAGTGATCCGAATCAGTAAAAAGACTCGAACTACCCAACACTACTCAGCTCACCAAGAACGTCTCTTCATTTTACCACGTATACCTTTAATAATTCAGACAAATTCAGCTGTTTTGACTGATTTGTATGTGTACACATATATCACTTAAATTATTCAACACGTCCTTTGTGCTGAAGTGTTCAAAAGTATCAATAAATTGCTGTAGCAGATTGTTTTCATTGCATTTACAGACTCTTGTAACTCTCTGAAACCACCCAAAGAATGCACTAACTCGTTTGTAGAACCACTCTGCTACACAAAGCAGATAGAAACACCTGTAGGAGCCATGTTTTATTTAGAAACATTGTATCCCCAAACCACTAGGTGGCAGTATTTCCTTTGTGTGTTTTGACCTGAACCGGGTGTTGGTGGGGTGTCAGGCAGGTTACTTGAGGTTGCTCAGTGTTGAGCCCAGGTGTTGCTGATGAATGAAGGAGCAAACAGTTTTTGACGGTGCGTCAGGGTGTTTGAGCGTTTTCTTTTCTGTTATTTTTTATATATGACAAGTGGCTTCATCAAGAAATTAAATGAATATTATGATTTCAAATACAAAGAAGCTTGCGTTGGTTTATTGCCTGCTCGAGGACCAGTCAAAACAAAAGCAATCAGCATCCAGTAGTGGCTACAGGACTCGTCACTACAACACCGATAAAAACTTAAGCATGAAAAAATAAAAAAAGGACAGCTATTGACATTTTCAATTTTTATTTTAACACACACCCCTAATTAAATACAGGACTCAAGTAAACATGCTTTGTTAATGCCCACCACTGACATCACTGTATTACATAAAAAAAAAAAACTCTTTGAGAGCTCTTTGAACCGACTCGTTCGCAACAGACACATCACTAACATCATGAGAACAGGGAGGAACCTGAAAGTGAAAGCACTCAGTTTGTTCAGGCTCCATGTTGAGTGGACAGAACAGAGCAGAAGGATGAAAAGTGAAGGCTGAGGCAGGGTGAGTGTTAATCCAACATTTGTATGATTTTACTGTCAAAGTCTCTGAGTCAGTTTTCTTTCTCTCTGTGGACTGTAGAGGAAAGAAATGTTGGAATGAACTCAACTGTTTGATTCATGTGTGGACTCAAAAGTCTGAATTTACTGAAGAATACACATGAACGCTTCTGTAACCACGACAACAAGCACTGTATACTGTGTGTGTTGTTGTGAGCTTGCAGTGAATGTTACTGTTTTCCAGGACACACACACACACACACACACACACACACACACACACAGGTATGTTGTTGTTGTGAGCTTGCAGTCAGTGTTACTGTTTTATCTCTCAGACTCACCATGATGAATGATGAAGAGTCTCCAGGATCCAGCTGTCTGTCTATGAAGAGTGACCGGTCCAAAGAACCACCTCTATTCTTCAGTGATGAACCTGGACGCTCACACACAAAGTAAGAGCTCTGTTACTGACTCATTTATAAGAGACATTTTCAGTTTCCTCTGTCATCTTTAGTTTTTGGTTGATTTTGTGTTTGTGTGATAAAATCCAATTGTTAACTAAAATAAAAAAACACTTTGTGATCTGGACAAAGACATCATTTGTGTCATCTTCCTCTTAGTATCTGTGACAGCTGTCAGTCACGTAGAAAAGCACTAATCCAATCAAAGAGGACACTTTTCCTTCTGGCAGGAGGCTGCGGTCCATCAGGACCAAAACTTCACTCCACAACAGTTTCTTCCCGTCTGCCTCATTAATGAGGCCGGGACCTCCACTGACACTGACTGTTAAACCCCCACCCCACCAAGTTTACACACCTGAATCTATGTGGTACATTAACACACCTCTTGGACACTGTAAATATTCTTCATACTTCATACTGTGAACTTTACACATCCCTGCACAACTGTACAGCTCTGTAAGATCAATATCTGATGAACATGCTGTCTTTTTATTGTCTTTATAATATTTGTTCACCTGGGGGAATCATCGCATTTCTTTTTTTTTTTGCGACTTGCGACACTTTGCGGTAAGCGTATTCTGTCACTTCCGGTTATCGGTGTTACTGCCACGGTGCTCTCTGCTCTGCTCACCTAAACAGATTTACGTATATTTCTCACATCAGTGATTATCTACATATCTCTACACTATCCTTAGACTTGTTCTGTTTGAGCACGAACAGGTCTCTGAACTTTAGTAACACTTTAAATCCGAAAGTTTCACCAGTTTCTGTTAGTCACACTAACTAGCTTAGCTGTAGCAATGGCTTCTCTCTCCTCTCCTGCTCTCTCCTCTCCTGCTCTCTCCTACCCTGTGTGCCTCATGTTTAGTTACTCCTCGTCCTCCTTTAGCGATAACGGTACTTGTAATAAATGTAGTTTATTTGTAGCTTTGGAGGCGAGGCTCAGTGAGTTAGAGGCACGGTACCGCACCACCGAACAGTCAGTAGCTAGCAAGTCCCCTGTAGCCGGTGCGGTACCACCAAAGGTAGCTTCAGCTAGCCGTCCCCCGGTAGTTCCCGAGCAGCCGGGAGGCTGGGTGACTGTCCGAAAGACGCATAGCCCCAAACTGAAGCCCACGGTACACCACCAACCGCTCCACGTTTCAAACAGATATTCCCCACTCAGCGACACACCCGCTGAGAGGCCAACTCTGGTGATTGGCAGCTCCATTTTACGAAACGTGAAGTTAGCGACACCGGGGGCCATAGTTAAATGCATCCCGGGGGCCAGAGCGGGCGACATCGAATCTAATTTAAAACTGCTGGCTAAGGATAAGCGTAAATACAGTAAGATTGTTATTCACGTCGGCGGTAATGACACCCGGTTACGCCAATCGGAGGTCACTAAAATGAATGTGTCATCGGTGTGTGCATACGCCAAAACGATGTCGGACTCCGTAGTTTTCTCTGGACCCCTACCCAATGTGACCAGTGATGACATGTATAGCCGCATGTCGTCATTCCACCGCTGGCTGTCGAGGTGGTGTCCAGCAAACGATGTGGGCTTCATAGATAATTGGACACCTTTCTGGGGAAAACCTGGTCTGATTAGGAGAGACGGCATCCATCCCACTTTGGATGGAGCAGCTCTCATATCTAGAAACATGGCCAAGTTTATTAGTCGACCAAAACCGTGACAACCCAGAGTTGAGACCAGGAAGCAGAGCTGCAGTCTTACACGCTTCTCTGCGCCTCCATTAGGGCAGCCACCCACCCAATCCTTTAGTATAGAGACTGTGTCTGTCCCCCGTCCACCTACATTATTTAAAGATAAAACAAACAGAGGAGGAGCTCATCATAAAAACCTAATAAAAATTAAAACAACATCCCCAGCAGTCCAAAATAAGATAATTAAATGTGGACTCTTGAATATCAGGTCTTTGTCCTCTAAAGCTGTTTTAGTCAATGAATTAATATCTGATTATGATATTGATTTATTTTGTCTCACTGAAACCTGGCTGCAGGAGGATGAATATGTTAGTTTAAATGAATCCACTCCTCCCAGTCATTGTAATACTCATATTCCTCGAAGTACTGGTCGAGGTGGTGGAGTTGGAGCCATATTTGACTCAAGTCTATTAATAAATCCTAAACCTAAACTAAATTATAACTCGTTTGAAAGTCTTGTTCTTAGCCTTGCTCACCCAACCTGGAAAACATTACAGCCAATTCTATTTGTTATAGTATATCGAGCTCCTGGTCCTTACTCTGAATTTTTATCTGAATTTGCAGAATTTGCATCAGGCTTGATCCTTAAAACAGATAAAGTAATTATTGTAGGTGATTTTAATATTCATGTGGACAACCACAATGATAGTCTTAGTACTGCGTTTATCTCTTTGTTAGATTCAATTGGCTTCTGTCAGAGTGTAAATAAACCGACTCATTGTCTGAACCACACTCTTGATCTTGTTCTCTCATATGGCATTGAAATTGATCATCTAATAGTCTTTCCACAGAATCCTCTTCTGTCTGACCATTTTTTAATAACCTTTGAGTTCATATTACTGGACTATAAGCCTTTCTGCAGAAACTCCTACAGCAGATGTTTATCTGAAAGTGCTGTAGCCAAATTTAAGGAAGTGATTCCTTCAGTATTGAATTCAATGACTTGTCTCAATGTAGCAGAGGACTTGTCTGCTTCCTTTAGCCCCTCACAAATAGATCATCTTGTTGATAGTACTACAGGCTCATTACGAACAACTCTAGACTCTATTGCACCTCTGAAAAAGAAGATAATTAAACAAAGGAGGTTAGCACCATGGTATAGCCAGCAGACTCGCAACTTAAAGCAAGAGGCACGTAAATCTGAACACAAATGGCGTGCCACTAAACTGGAAGAATCTCGTTTAGCCTGGCAAGATAATCTTAAAACATACAGGAAGGCTCTCCGTAGTGCCAGAGCAGCCTACTACTCTTCATTAATAGAGGAAAATAAGAACAACCCCAGGTTTCTCTTCAGCACTGTAGCCAGGCTAACAGAGAGCCACAGCTCTATTGAGCCATCCATTCCTTTAGGTCTAAGTAGCAATGACTTCATGAGCTTCTTTAATGATAAAATTATAACTATTAGAGACAAAATTCATCACCTCTTGCCCTCAACAGGCACTGATCTGCATTCTGATACAGCAAGTTTGGAAACAGCTGTAAAACCTGATATATATTTAGACTGTTTTTCTCCAATCGACCTTCATCAAATAACTTCAATAATTTCTTCATCTAAGTCGTCAACCTGTCTCTTAGATCCCATCCCAACCAGGCTGGTCAAGGATGTTTTACCTCTAGTTAGCCCTTCTTTATTGGATATGATTAATCTGTCTTTATTATCAGGATATGTACCACAGTCCTTTAAAGTAGCTGTAATTAAACCTCTTCTTAAAAAGCCCACTCTAGACCCAGAGGTTTTAGCCAATTACAGACCGATATCAAACCTTCCCTTTCTCTCTAAGATACTTGAGAAAGCTGTAGCCAATCAGCTGTGCGACTTTCTCCATAAGAACAGTTTATATGAGGATTTTCAGTCAGGATTTAGAGTGCATCATAGCACAGAGACCGCACTAGTCAAAGTTACAAACGACCTCCTAATGGCATCAGACAAAGGACTCATCTCTGTACTTGTCCTGTTAGATCTTAGTGCCGCATTTGACACCATTGACCATCAAATTCTTTTACAGAGACTGGAACATCAAATTGGCATCAAAGGAACCGCCCTAAGCTGGTTTAAGTCTTATTTTTTAGATCGTTCTCAGTTTGCTCTTGTCAATGATGAATCCTCCATGCATACCAAAGTTTGTCATGGAGTCCCACAAGGTTCTGTACTCGGACCACTTCTATTCAGTTTATATATGCTTCCTCTAGGGAACATTATTAGGAATCACTCCGTAATTTTCATTGTTATGCTGACGACACCCAATTATATTTATCGATCAAGCCTGATGAAACCAATCAATTAACTAAACTCCAAGCATGCCTTAAAGATATAAAAAGTTGGATGACCTTCAATTTTCTGATGTTAAATTCAGACAAAACTGAAGTTCTTGTAATTGGACCCAAAAACATCAGAGACTCTCTCTCTAGAGACTTAGTTACTTTAGATGGGATCACCCTGGCCTCCAGCTCCACCGTAAAGAATCTTGGAGTTGTTTTTGATCAGGATTTGTCCTTTAATGTCCACATAAAACAAATTTCAAGGACTGCATTCTTCCATTTACGCAACATTGCCAAAATCAGACGCATTGTATCTCAAGCAGATGCAGAAAAACTAGTCCACGCATTTGTTACTTCTAGGCTGGACTATTGTAACTCATTGTTATCAGGCTGCTCCAATAAGTCTCTTAGGACTTTGCAGCTAATTCAGAATGCTGCTGCACGTGTTCTGACAGGAACCAAGATCAGAGATCACATCTCTCCCATTTTGGCTTCCTTGCATTGGCTACCTGTTAAATCTAGAATAGAATTTAAAATTCTTCTCCTCACATACAAAGCTCTTCATGGTCAGGCACCATCATATCTAAAAGAGCTCATAGTACCTTACTACCCCTCTAGAACACTGCGCTCTCAGAATGCTGGGTTCCTTGTAGTTCCTATAGTTTCCAAAAGTAGATTGGGAGCCAGAGCTTTCAGCTATCAAGCTCCTCTTCTGTGGAACAAACTACCATTTTGGGTTCGGGAGGCAGACACGGTCAACACTTTTAAGAGTAAACTTAAGACTTTCCTTTTTGATAGAGCTTATAGTTAGGGCTGGCTCAGGTCATCCCTTAGTTATGCTGCTATAGGACTATACTGCCGGGGGACTCCTCCTTTCAGGGTTATGCCTAGCCAGGCACGGTATTGGTTGAAGATGCAGTCACATCTCCCTTTACTGAAAACCCTCTCTCTCTCTCTCTCTCTCTCTCTCTCTCTCTCTCTCTCTCTCTCTCTCTCACCCACCATCACCACCACCATCTGTAAACATACATGTCTGTCATACATGTACATTAATGCATCTTACTAACTAAACTTCTTCCCCGGAGTTTCTGTGCTCTTTCGTCCAGCAGGTTCTCGTGGATCGTGACTGCTGCTGTGGTCCTGCATGACGTCCACTACATATATTATTACTGTCATTAATGTTACCAGATCTCCATTACAGTTTATAGTAACTTAGTTAATGATTTGCTGCTGCTGTGCATCTGTGTCTCTCTATCTCTATCACAGGTTCCACTGCTACTGTAATCATTTTATCATTCATTGTAATCCATTGTCATTTTTCATTGTAATTACACAAAATGTTTCTGTTGACTTGTTGACTGTACACGTGACATCTATTGCACGTCTGTCCGTCCTGGGAGAGGGATCCCTCCTCTGTGGCTCTTCCTGAGGTTTCTTCCACTTTTTTCCCTGTTTAAAGGGTTTTTTGTGGGCAAGTTTTTCCTCACTCGAACCGAGGGTCTAAGGACAGAGGGTCTAAGGACAGAGGGTGTCACTCCCTGTACAGATTGTGAAGCCCTCCGAGGCAAAATGTATTTTGCGACTTTGGGCTATACAAATAAAATTTGATTTGATTTGATTTGATGTTATCGTCTACATGCTTTACATGCTTTTTCATTTTATTACTGTTTTAATTTACCAAAGCAAATTATTTTATGTGAAAATCTCTTTGGCCATGATTCTGATTCTGATTCAATGTTTTAATTTGTATTAATGACAACATGTTGGTGTTTGCAGAGTTCAGTCCAACAGACGGAGAGCAGAGTCTCCAGGATCCAGCTGTCTGTCTATGAAGAGTGACCGGTCCAAAGAAGATATTATAAACTTCAGACATGAACCTGGACGCTCACACACAAAGTAAGAGTCTTTTTTTTACTGTCAGCTGACTGATGAATTGAGTATGAAGAAAAAAGTTCTGCTCAAAGATTTCTATTCATGATGCAGAACTGTTGGTGCAGATACTGTGTGAAGGCTCTCAGTCGTCCAGGTCGTCTTTCTTCTGTCGACCATCTGCACCTCAAGAGTGAAGCCTCTAAATGAATGAATATTAATTCCATGTGAATGAATATTAATCTGTTATTTGGTGTCAGCTGTGCCAGCAGCAGCAGCAGAGAGGACCTGGAGGCTGCAGGAGTCATCAGACTGAATGCTGAATTCAAACAGAAGATTAACAACCTTTGACTGTTCTGTGACCATCAGAGCTTCTAGACAGTGTTCAATGTTACAATGTCTTCACAGAGAGAGGAAGAGGAGTCATGTTCCTGTGGAGGAGCAGCCGTCCTGCTGTGTTTTGTGTCAGGGCGTCCTGAAGGATCCGGTCTCTACCAGCTGTGGACACTGGTTCTGCAGACACTGCATCACCTCATACTGGGATCAGTCTGCTTCATCAGGAGACTCCTCCTGTCCCCAGTGTGGGAAAAGATCCAGAACAAGACGTGGACTGCAGACAGCCAGTCAGACCAGCACTGTCCAAAGTAAGACTGTCCATCTGTCTGCTGATGTCCTCATGTCTGAAATCAGGACTTGTTTTTTAACACAGTGACATTTGTTGTGTTATAACATCATTTCCTTCTTTATATATTCTTATATTGATGGTTTCTGTCCTGCTATCATTCTCTAAATATTGGTCTTTAGTCTCACATGTTCTCTTCTCGTTCAGTATGTGGTGGTCTGCAGGAGGTTTTAGATGAACATAAGATCAGTCTGAAGACGAGATGTGAACGTGTGACTGAAGGAAGTGATGAAACAGGAAGTGGAACCCTCCTCAACAGGATCTACACTGAGCTCTACATCACAGAGGGACAGAGTGAAGAGGTTAACACCCAACATGAGGTGAGGCAGCTTGAGACAGCTTCCAAGAAGAAGAAGACCCTCCATGACACTCCGATCAAATGCCACGACATCTTTAAAGCCTTACCTGACCAACAGAGACACATCAGAGTCGTTCTGACCAACGGCGTCGCTGGCGTTGGAAAAACCTTCTCAGTGCTGAAGTTCACTCTGGACTGGGCAGAGGGCTCGGAGAACCAAGATGTCAGTCTGGTGGTTCTGCTCTCGTTCAGGGAGCTGAACTTGATCAAAGATGAGCGGTTCAGTCTTCTCACGCTGCTCCATGTTTTCCATCCAACATTACAGAAGGTCACAGCAGAGAAGCTCGCTGTCTGTAAACTTCTGTTCATCTTTGACGGCCTGGATGAAAGCAGACTTTCACTGGATTTCAACAACAAAGAGGTTGTGTCTGATGTCACACAGAAGTCATCAGTCAGCGTGCTGTTGACAAACCTCATCAAGGGGAATCTGCTTCCCTCGGCTCTCATCTGGATAACTTCCAGACCTGCGGCAGCCAATCAGATCCCTCCTTCATGTGTTGACAGGGTAACAGAAGTACGAGGCTTCACTGACGCTCAGAAGGAGGAGTACTTCAGGAGGAGAGTCAGTGATGAAGATCTGTCCAGCAGAATCATCTCACACATCAAGACCTCCATGAGCCTCTACATCATGTGTCTGATCCCAGTCTTCTGCTGGATCACTGCTACAGTTCTGGACCACATGTTGACCACAGACCAGAGAGGAGAGCTGCCCAAGACCCTGACTGACATGTACTCATACTTCCTGCTGGTTCAGACAAAGAGGAAGAAGAAGAAGTACGGTGAAGGACATGAGACGAGTTCACAGGACCTGACGGAGGCTGACAGGGAAGTTCTTCTGAAGCTGGGGAGGCTGGCGTTTGAACAGCTGGAGAAAGGAAACATCATGTTCTACCAAGAAGACCTGGAGCAGTGTGGTCTGGATGTCACAGAGGCCTCGGTGTACTCAGGAGTTTGTACAAAGATCTTCAAAAGAGAGAGTGTGATCTTCCAGAAAACAGTCTACTGCTTTGTTCATCTGAGCGTTCAGGAGTTTCTGGCTGCAGTCTACGTGTTCCACTGTTACACCAACAAGAAGACAGAGGTACTGAAGGACTTCCTGGGAGAAGACTACAGTCACCCATCGCTGGATGTGTTCCCGTGGGCCGGCCATCACCCATCCATGGATGTGTTCCCGTGGGCCGGCCATCACCCATCCCTGGATGTGTTCCTGAAGAGAGCCATGCAGAAATCCCTTGAAAGTAAAAATGGTCACCTGGACCTGTTTGTTCGCTTCCTTCATGGCCTCTCTCTGGAGTCCAACCAGAGACTCTTAGGAGGCCTGCTGGGTCAGACAGACAACAGTCCAGAAATCATCCAGAGAGCCATCAACAACCTGAAGAAGATGAACAGTGTTGGTATCTCTCCTGACAGAAGCATCAACATGGTCCACTGTCTGATGGAGATGAACGATGACTCAGTCCATCAGGAGATCCAAGAGTTCCTGAAGTCAGAGAACAAATCAAAGAAGGAACTCTCTGAGATCCACTGCTCAGCTCTGGCCTACATGCTGCAGATGTCAGAGGAGGTTCTGGATGAGTTGGACCTGGAGAAGTACAACACATCAGATGAGGGACGACGGAGACTGATTCCAGCTGTGAGGAACTGCAGAAAGGCTGAGTAAGTCCAGATGTGATTATCAACATTATACAAAGATACACACTTTACACACATGCACATACAAACGTTTTCTTCAACTCGTATTAAACCTGTTTATTGACATAATTATGTCAGTTAGAGGATGCAACAAATAATTAATGCAGTCAACAAAAACAATGATCAGATGAGTTGGTGATGAATTAAATGATCTTTTAGTTGGTGACTAATCACTCTATTGTTCACTTCACTGCACTAAGCTGACTGGAGTGAAGTGAACAATCAAGTGATGGCAACACCTTCACGACTAAAGACCTTCAAAGTGTGTGAGCATTTCACTCTTAACTCAGACAAAAAGGTTTTGAACTGTAACATTTTCAAAGCTGACCTTTCCTGACATGGGAGCACATCAGTAGTTAAAGCATACGCCCCATGTACAGGCTCAGTCCTTGTTGTTTGAATCTGACCTCCGGCCCTTTGCTGCATGTCATTCCCCGTCTCTCTTCCCACCTTCCTGTCACTCTTCAGCTGTCTCTATCTAATGAAGCCTGAAAAAGCCCCAAAAATATATCTTTACACTGAGAATGTTAGATATTTTTGGCCATAAGCAGGATTTTGATGGCTGCTTTCCCCCTTTAGATAAAAGTGATGAGACGCTGTTTGAAATGATCCAGCTTTATTGTCATTAACACAAGCTGCAGCCATGTCTCATGTTTGAGTGACAGTGAGTCAGCTCTCTCTGGTTCTGTTTGAATGGACTGGGCTATAAACTGTTTTTTTGTTTTGTTTTTTTTCAAGTCAAGTCAAACTTTATTGTCAATTGCTGCTATATGTACAGGGCATACACAGAATTGAAATAGCGTTTCTCCCAATCCCTGGTGCAAACAGCAATAAACATGAATTATAAAATATAAAAAATATATACAAGTTAAAAAGAAGAAGAAAAATATGGCAATCTAAGATATAAACAGTATGATATGGCGATATCAGTATAAACAGAATGGACAGTATAAATATGGTAAATAGCAGCAGTATTAAAGGAATGAGCAGTATATAAATATGACAAATATAGGAGATTCAGCAGTGTACACAGAATACCAGTATAAATAGTGAGATGTATATATCAAAAATATAGGATGTATACAGTGAAAACAGTTTGTAAACAGTTAGTGTACAGCAATTGACTGTACATAGTGCAATTTAGGTTTATAGAAGAGTTTTTAGAGTTTGTAAAGTGGCTGGTGCCATTTGGTTGTGCATGGAGGGGAGTGGGGGGGGGGGGGGGGGGGGGTGTTAGTGTCCAGAGTCAGACAACTGTTGCACTATTTCATAACAGTAACAATAAACACAAGATATGTGGAGAATATAGCAGCTCACATTTCCACTGTGGTTTTCTTTGAATTGACATTCACAGTCTTTGTGTATTGATCAGCTGATTTCATCAGACAGCAGCTCATCACACACTCAGCTGCTGACACGACCTCCAGGTTCATTCTGTCAGTGAAGTTCAATGGACAGATTTTTATCATCACATGAGATTGTTAAACAGTTGAACTCTACTTTTGAATAAAATGTCAGATTTTATTGATTTATTTATTTTATTTCACTTTATGTTTTTTATTTTCTGTCATCACAGACTTTCTAACTGTGGACTCTCAGAGAGTCACTGTGAAGTCGTGGCCTCAGCTCTGAAGTCCAACCCCTCCCATCTGACAGAGCTGGACCTGAGCTACAACAAGCTGGATGATTCAGGAGTGAAGCTGTCTGCTGGACTGGAGAGTCCAAACTGTAAACTGGAGGCTCTGAGGTCAGTTCACATGTTTTACTCTGTGTAACTAATAGTTCTTTTGTTTTCTGTGATTGTCTGAGCACAAATCACAACAGCTCTTTTTGTCATTCTGAACAGTTTGACTCCAAATTTAGTCTGTACTCAAACTGGATTCATATTATTAATGAAACTGGATTTATCCCTCAGTGTGCTGTGAAATGAAATCAATATTTAGAATGTATTATTATATGTGAGACATCTATATGTACACATTTTCAGGAATATTGTCTTTTATATTTTTGCATGAAGCTCCACTCTCGCTCTCACGTACAGACATGAACACTCTAAAACTCACATAAAGGAGCGCAAACACTCAGTGCAAAGCATATTTTCAAATCAGTGTTTGAAGTTGGTGAGGATAGGATTGAAGTAGAAATATTTCTTTGGTTTCTGTTGATTTCAACACACACACACACACACACACACACACACACACACACACACACACTGAATGGTTGTCTGAATGTTGTGCTGACGTTTGGATGATGTCTGTAGAAGGCTGACATTATGATGATCCACAATAACACAATGACAAAGTCACTCTACTCATTTTAGAGAAAAGCTCATTGATTAGGACATAGTAATGTTGAGCTGCACATTTCAAACCTGAACACATCTGATTGGATTATAAATGGATTTTTATCAACATCATTTATTCTTTATTCAGATTGATGAGCTGCAGTTTGTCAGAGATCAGCTGTGCTTCTCTGGCCTCAGCTCTGAAGTCCAACCCCTCCCATCTGACAGAGCTGGACCTGAGAGGAAACAACCTGCAGGATTCAGGAGTGAAGCTGCTGTGTGATTTTCTGGAGAGTCCACACTGTAGACTGAAGACTCTGAGGTCAGTTCACTGACTCTCTGTTACTATTGTAGATCTGATGTTTAATTAACAACTGAAGCTAATTTATGTTCATACATAACTTACATCCATAAAGTTGTAAATTTCCTTTTGTTCATATTTTCATGTTTGTTGTATTAAATTTAGTCTGCAGTCACAAAGACTTGTGTTTCTTAAAGAAACTGTAGAAAATGTCCTCTGTTAGTGGTTAAAGTCAATGAATGTTTAGAATTGTTGGTAAATGGTCACATCTGTATACAGAAGATCCTCTGAACTCAGATTTGTTTGAAATGATCAAGTTTACTTGTTGAAGGAGAAATATTTCTTTGGTTTCTGTTGATTTCAACACACACACACACACGCACACACACACACACACACACACACTGAATGGTTGTCTGAATGTTGTGCTGACGTTTGGATGATGTCTGTAGAAGGCTGACATTATGATGATCCACAATAACACAATGACAAAGTCACTCTACTCATTTTAGAGAAAAGCTCATTGATTAGGACATAGTAATGTTGAGCTGCACATTTCAAACCTGAACACATCTGATTGGATTATAAATGGATTTTTATCAACATCATTTATTCTTTATTCAGATTGGTGAACTGCGGTTTGTCAGAGATCAGCTGTGCTTCTCTGGCCTCAGCTCTGAAGTCCAACCCCTCCCATCTGACAGAGCTGGACCTGAGTGACAACAAGCTGAAGAATTCAGGAGTGAAGCCTCTGTCTGATCTTGTGAAGAGTCCACACTGCAGTCTGCAGACTCTGAGGTCAGTAGAGGGTTGCAGTCAGTCCATGTTGGTTTCAGCAGCTCATTATGATCGTGTGTTTGAGTTGATGTGAAGACGACTGTTGTTGTTGTGTTCATGTCTACAGGAAATAAAGCTGATCACAGCTGACAGCATTACAAGATGTACAGAGACAGTGGTCCTCATTCATCAGATCTGATCTCAAAGTGTTTGTTCTCTCATTTCAACACTAAAGAAGTGATCAGTTCATCTTTGTCACAGCTCTCAGATCAGTCTGACTGAATTCTACAAATCACTGGTTTTTATTTCAAAGAGCCATCATTACATTTAGTGACCATGTTGTCTTTGTGCAGACCAGAACCTCTGCTGAAGTCCAGTAACCACAGCTGATGTTGTGCTGTTCAGTCTCTGTATGAACATGTAGGACCTCTAACATCATATATATAAATATATCTGTGCATTAGTCTGTAGTTTGTTTGTTTTTAAGCTTTATTTGAGAGACAGAGACAGCTTGAAGAGAGACAGGAATGTGTGGAGAGAGAGAGAGAGAGAGAGAGAGAGAGAGAGAGAGAGAGAGAGAGAGAGAGAGAGAGAGAGAGAGAGAGAGAGAGAGAGAGAGAGAGAGAGAGAGAGAGAGAGAGAGAGAGAGAGAGAGATGGGAATGACATGCGGGAAAGAGCCACAGGTCGGATTCGAACCCTGGGCCGCCGCGGCAAGGACTGAGCCTTTGTACACGGGGCGGATGCTCTACCAACTGAGCTAAACGACACCCCATTAGTCTGTAGTTTTGTCCAGATATTTTCATAACAGACTCTAAATTGACATATTTGTCATGTCATATTTTCAAAGTAGCAGCTTTGAAGTGTTTAACAGCAGAGTAGCTCCCCTCCAGTTAAATCACCAACACAAAGCGTTCCTTTTAGCACAGACGTTTATTTACACATCCAGATCAAAGAAAATACACTGATTATGAAATGAGTGTCATGTGATACAGAGCATTCTCACAGAGAATAAGCATTAAAAGAAGTCATTCCACATCTGCATCAACATTACTATACAGCATCATCACGTGACATCATCCTCCCATTAACCTGCCAGCTGCTGTCACTCAAAGACTACGACTAAAAATGAGCCACTGCAACACAATAACATTGGTTCTATTGAAATGTTAGAAACATAGAAACATTATATATATGTTCTTATGTGCACGTCCTTCAAATAGATTTGTTGAGTTATTAAAATGTAAATGATTTGAATCTTTGACTCAGAATTATTAAATAAACTGTGTCACTGACAGTGAGCAGTGAATGTCTCTCTGTTTCTGCACTGATGATGCGTTCAGGGACTGTCAGCACTTTATTTCCACTGTGTACTTGAGTGAAATGTGCAGAGTCAACAGACTTGATGCAGGTCTGTGAGCTTCACTCCAACACGTTAACATGAGAGCTGAAAGGAAGCTGGCTACGCTACACAGCCGCTCCACTTGTGTCTGAACAGGACTGAAGTCCCTGCTGGTCTTTATACTGGATGTGCTGCATCACTGACTGACAGCTGATGAAGGGAGTCTCTGTAAACACTGATTCATGACTTCTGTTGTCTGTCTGCTTCTCTCATCAGATGGTGGTCTATGTCAGAGTGTGAGTGATGAGAAAGGTGTTTGTGTTGAGAGAGGATCAGCTGAGTCCTGATGATCCAGAGAGGTTGAAGCAGCAGCATCAGCTCTGACTGGGCCATGTTACTGGGAGGTGGAGTGGAGAGGAGAGCTTCATCCAGCAGAGACTGACAGAGGAATCACAACAAGTGGAGATGACTGTCAGCGCTGCAGTCTGAACTGCTCTGAGATCAGCTCCACTGTCAGACACAAAGTCCTCCATCATCGAAGCTTCACTGAGGCCAACAAACTGAAACATGACAAACCTTTTTTCAATAACTTGTTACATCATATTTTTGTTTGACATGAAATGAATCAGCCAAAAATAATATAAAGTGCTAACAGCAACTTTCCATATGTACATGTAATCCTGCAGAAAGTGTTCTTCCAAACATAAACACACAAAATGTCAATCATAGATTCAGTTGTCTTAAACAGATTTTGGGTTGATGTTCTACATTTCTTAAATTCTGTTTGTGTTTACTGAGCTGGAAGTTAGCTGGAATCAAATGGTGATGACTGAAGGAATATCTAGACTTACCCTCCAAAAGTTGGACTGTGGACTTGAAGGTGCTTAAACTTAAATTAGTGTGACAGTTTTCAGTTGCATCTTCTTTGCCGCCAGCCTCCAGAGGGGTTCCGCCTTGTTCCTCATGCCCCATCGGCGGTCCGGCCAACGCAGCACCCTCCAGTCCCTTTGCTGCAGCAGTCTTTATGGCTGAGCCTTAGCGGCCTCCAGCTCCCCGGGTTCCACACCAGGTGTGTATATATAGATCATTTTATGTTAGTTTTGTGTAGTAGGTGAAGGGAGCACACGTTAAGCCATCGTTTATCCACCATTAGCCATAAGACAAGAAATATCACCATATACCTGAAAGTCCTGAAATGCAAGTACCAATATTCATGTGCAACCTTTCAATAAACGACAACAAAGAAACCTAAGACATAATCTCATTTTTGTTCGATGGAAACGCGTCAAGAATCCGCCTCTCACCTACCCAGTGACTGAATTGGACAGTCACTACACTTGTTGTATAAATAGATTTTTATCCATATCATTTATTCTTTCTTCTGATTGGATGGCTGCAGTTTGCCTACACTGTAAAACCCGATAAGATGAAAATACTCAAAATGTTTGCAAGTGCATCAGTCAACCTAAGGAGATCACTCACAACTAGTTCATCTTCCACCACAACAGAAATGCTCTTGGGGCTGAAGTGGAGCACCAGTAGTGTTGTCAGTGACCACAGTAAGGAGACCACAGGAGTGTCAGCAATGTCTGGCTCATCTTCTTACTGCAACATACAAACAATCCAGTTACGAGGATCATTCCAGTAGAAAGGTTGAAAGTCACGCATCGTTAACAACGTCAACATAATTGTTCTAACTCCGACAGCTGAAGACTCATATTGGATTCAAATACACTTACAGAAACAGATTTGCATGAAACAAGAACTGTGATTTCTCTCTAATGTGGAGAGGAGCTCCCCAGTCACTCTTTCATTGTACATACCACATTTTAGCATTATACTGAGAAAAAAAATGAACCTGTCCATCGATTTGAACCTGAAAAAAGGCTTTAAGTTGGTTTCCCACACTATATTTCATGTTCCATGTCACTGATGTTGACATTTCTATGAGTGCACTAAATACTTAGATTCCAGGTGTTGAAGAACTCAGAGTCATCCTCTCTTCTTAGGTACACCGGGAGGGCACGAAGGGCCAGACTGCGCCTCATGTTTACATCATGTTGTTCCTAGATTGACAACCAAAACATAATAATCATCACAGAAATATGTTCCAACACATCAAGCCGGTTCAACTTATGTAATCATAAAACGATCATCAATAACCATCATTGTGCTCACAGCAAAGTTCATCTTAAACTCACATGGCGGTCATAAATCCTGAAGATCTCCCGGAGTGCCTCTGCTGTCTCGCCTGTCCGTGAGGCCTTCTCTCTGTACAGGGCAATCAGTTAGGTGTGTGTCTGTCAAGCTCACAGTAGAACTGATTACGTAGGTTCACATTTGTAATGCCATGGAACTCAGCAAACACCTGCAGACATGCAAACACATAAATGTACATAGATTCATGTAGACTTTTCAGCTTGTGTTTGAACAGGACAACATAATGCATCCGTTACACGTTTTAAGCAGCAAAGCTAGCAGCTGTTACCTGTGACTCCATTTGCAGGGCTGGCCATCTCTCCAAAAAGTCCCTCACCTGTGGATTTCCTTGGACAATATCTTGGCGACGTAGGACAAAGGTTGTTTGCATGAGCTTTCCAATCAGTGTCTGGTTTCTCTCTGTCTTTTCAACCTCTTGTATTATTTGTAGTCTCATTTGTTCCACAGTGGCTTCGTTCTCTCCTCTGGGAAAGTTGGGCAGGTAGTTAACTTCAGCTCGTCTGGCTCTTTTCATGTTGGAATGGGGGTGCTCGTTCTCAGGGTTGCTTCGGCTCCTCCTGCCTGTGTTGATGGATACCTCAGCACATCCAGATCTGGCCAGCTCGGTCCGATAATTCCCCATCTTGAATTTCAGGGAGACCTTCCATCCATACCAGCCATTGCGACTTCCAAGTTCTCTGAGACACGGGTAAGTTGTAATCAGAGTTTCAGCTGTTGTCAATCTCAATGTCTTTCAAGAGTTTTCAAAAACTGTGTTTCCTTCTTCAAGTACATGCTCCACTTCATAAGAAAAAGTAGCAGAGGGAAACAATCAGGCCAGTTCTTCTGACGCTGTGTTAAAGGTTCCTGTGGGAGTATGTCTGTATCAGAACTTGCAGTTGAGGTGGCATCACTTTCAGATCTCACTACTGTCAATGTGCCCTTCTCTGGCAATTCCTGAATGTCCACAAGAATGCCAAGTTGTCCATCAAAGTCAGGATCCTCATACTGCAGGGTAAAGTCACAGTCGAGTCTTGGCTTCTCTTCTCTTGCATTATGTTCTTCAGCTCTTCTACTGACTGTGGTCGCTCAGGCAGAGTGAGCTTCATGGCAACGTCTGTGGCAACATATACACAGAGCACCAACTTGTGGGGAGCAGCCATCTCCTGATTTGTGTTGGCGTTTCACTGCTCTGTTTTAAGTCAAAAAGATGAAGATTAGCGAGCCAGCTGACTGCTTCTTTGCTTTTAATAAAGCATCCTAAGTCCACATACACCTGAATGTTTCAAAATCAATATACTAACACTGATGAAGAGAACTCAAATTGAAAACATACCTTGAATTGCTGCAGTGTCTCAATACACAGTTTGATCCTGTAGGAACAATATGAACTAATAATAAATCACATTACTCCAATCAACAAGAATGTCATCAAATGCTGCTTTTTAAAACAGATTTGAAATTTGTCACACTCACCAATACAAACAGCTGCTTTCTGGTGAGTTATGTAGTTATTAGATACACCAAGCTAAAAAGTAATGCAGTCTAATCCAACATTCCTGCTATTGTTTTGTCCATCCCATTTATATGAATGAGGCCAGCCCGAGTTCACCAGACCACAAACTACATCCTATAATAATAAAAGAAAAATACATTCAACCATCAACACTATTTCAGGACACATCTTACCCAGATGTCTGTGAAGCTCGAGGAAACTTGAGGAAAGATCAATTCCAACAGATAGAAGTGAACTTAAAATACATACAGTACTTATACATAAACACATGTTCAATACTTACAGTATATACTGGTTCAGTCAAGCTATATATGCAAAGAAATGTTTACTTTTTCAAATATTTGTACTATCTACATGACACTGTGGGTCCCTGAGCAGCTCCTTCAGCAGCAGACTGCTACACCCACGGTGTAAGGAGAGGTTCTGCAGGTCCTGAAATCCTTTTCCACAGTCCTACCACGCTGACAGCAGGGCAGGTGAATAACTCATAGGCTTCCTCAAATCCAGGTGCTCAACACGGGTGGCTCGCCATCCCCCTCGTCAGGGAGAGAATCAAATCCAGTCCAGGATCCAGAATCCAGGGCTATCCAAAAACCTAGCCTGTGTAGCATAACACGGCTCATAAACATATGCAGATCTATACCACTTTCTGACTGTACAGTTTTAACGTGATCAAAATCAACGTTCAATACAACCTTTTAAACTTAATCCATGAATTTAGAATCATTGTTGTGCTGCAGTGTAACATATGAAATGTCAACTTTGACATTTTTACAACCAAATGATTTAATGGCCATAAGCAAATGTAAAATAAGTGAAGCTGTAGATGATTATGAGAAACTGTAAGTGGTCTTTAACATGAAACGCTCACTGCATTTGAATAATGCATGGAAGGAATATAGATTCCTGATCACACTACTGACACCTTGTGGTCGTGCACACCAACAAGAGAGTAATTCACACAACAAGTTTCATAGTCTATAAACTGAGCTGGATAATTGCTTCCTTTAAGCACAAAACGGAAATAACACATTCATACACAAGAGTTCTTATTTGGCTCGACCATGAAAGGAACACTAAACACAACTTTACACTGAAGCTCAACGGCTAAACACTTGGCTAATGTGGCCTTGAACAGGACGTGTATTATATTCAAAACTCACCGAGGAAATCAAAGCAGAAACAATGAACAGATGTCATCAAGGTTTCTCCAACTCTTGTTGTTGAACTGTTTTTTCTTCTTTCTGCACGAGCTATAATTCATGAACGTTTCACTCGCGAGGTCAACTTGTTCTTCATTCATTCACTCTGCTCCGTTGTCTCCCTCTGCACACGTCACGTTAGGCTGTGTCTCTCACCTGAGCGAAAAGGCGGGACTTGGTTCGTTTTACACCAATAGGAATTAAGCATTCCTCCTGAACCAATGAACGGATTTGTTGTCAAGTTTTCTGCTTACTGACTGAAAATTAGATGATTAAATGTGAAACAGCGAATGTGGAAATAAAAGACAAGAAAATACAGAAATTGTTATTGAAAGGGAATAATTTGTGTTTTAGTAACACCTGATTTCACTTTACCTTGAAATATTCTTTCTATCATGTCACTTTACCTTGAAATATTCTTTCTATCATGTGACTTTACCTTGAAATATTCTTTCTATCATGTGACTTTATCTTGAAATATTCTTTCTATCATGTCACTTTACCTTGAAATATTCTTTAAATCATGTGACTTTACCTTGAAATATTATTTAAATAATGTCACTTTACCTTGAAATATTCTTTCTATCATGTGACTTTACCTCGAAATATTCTTTCTATCATGTGACTTTACCTTGAAATATTCTTTCTATCATGTGACTTTACCTTGAAATATTCTTTCTATCATGTGACTTTACCTTGAAATATTCTTTCTATCATGTGACTTTACCTTGAAATATTCTTTCTATCATGTCACTTTACCTTGAAATATTATTTAAATAATGTCACTTTACCTTGAAATATTCTTTCTATCATGTGACTTTACCTTGAAATATTCTTTCTATCATGTCTCTTTACCTTGAAATATTCTTTCTATCATGTCACTTTACCTTGAAATATTCTTTCTGTCATGTCTGTACCTTTGCAGTGTGTTCCCTCAGTCCTCGTTGTTCACTGTGTGTTCACTGTGTGTTCACTGTGTGTTGTGTGTTTCTTGTTTCTTGTTCAGTCTGAAGGACTCTTCTGTCTGTTCGTTGTGTTTTCCTTCATTCTTCTTCTATAGTGTATATTTCACTTTCTGCTGCTGTAACAAGTGAATTTCCCCGTTGTGGGATAAATAAAGTCTAATCTAATCTAATCTAATCTAATCCATCCTGAAGAAACGCCATACTATGCATCAGTATATCTATGTGATGGTAGCTGATTTTTTGAATATGTATTACTGTTGTATCATTCTGTCTCTTTCCTTCCTCGGTCTTTATCTATCTATCGTGCTGTTCACCTGATGTTAAGAAGTTTAAACTCAGCTCTGTTGTTCCTCACCATGAAGGTTTTCTTCAGATGCAGAGTGACGCTCTCTGACGGTCTCTGACGGTCTCTCCGGTACCGGGCTAACGGACAGCAGCTGCTAACGGTGCGATTCAAACTTCAGTGTGTTAGCCGCGAACACGTACTGACGTCATGAACGTCACTTCCTGTGAACGTCACTGCGCCTGACGACTGATAGCCGACATGTTGTAAACTTTTCACTGAGCAGACCAAAGCTCTCGGAGAAAGGACAGCAGCACAGTTCAAACAGTTCCCGCCTTCAGTCACACATGACGTCGACGTTACGTCACTCTTCAGCTAACGTCAGTAAATCACAAGTTTTCCTCCCGCCAAAACGGTAGCCATCTTGACGTCGGTGACGTCCTTCTTCTTCTTCTTTGGAGTTTATTGGCAGTTGGCATCCTTCATGTTGCATATACTGCCATCTGCTGGACTTTACTTCATTCTTATTTTATCTTCACCTATATTCTTTTAATTAAACATTACGTCACATTAAGAAATCTCATAATTGCTCTCCTTCCTTCCTTAAATTTTCCCCAATCTACTAGACCCTTTAAATTAATTTCCCTAATTCCTATCTTTCACAAGTGTGTTATTCAGTTTACTGTGCCCTGTTCTTATTCTGCTTATGACTACTTGTTCTGTTCTATTGTCTCCATAACATCCTACCTCTCCTGCTACACCTTGTAATTCATACAAATGTCTCACTTTTTCCTGGCTCTTCCAATGTTGTTTCCATTGATTATTTATTTCCTTCCATATTAAACTTTTTCCGTCTGCTTTTGATCATTTTACTTTCATTTCCACCTCCTCTTTCTTTACTGCCTCCTCAGCAGTTTCATCTGCTTTTTCATTCCCTTGTATCTCTAAGTGAGCTGGACCCACATGAACGTTATTTCCCTCCCCTGTTGTGTTAATCTGGATGTTTTTAACAGTATTTCATAGAATATTTCCTGATGTGTTTTCACTGTCCTGTTTTTAATGCTTAAGAGTGATGAAACTGAATCACTACATATGACTGTCTTCCTGTCCGTCATGTCCTCCACCCATTCTGTTGCCAGTAATATTACGCATAGCTCCACCGCATATATGCTTAAATGATCTGATGTTCTCTTTGACATTGTGATATGATGACCGAACCACCACTGCTGCGCCTGTTGCTCCTGTTATCGGCTCTTTGGATCCATCTGTATATATGTAAACATAATCTTCATACTTTCCATCTGTGTAGTTCTAAAATTCCTGTATTAGATCCACTGTTTTATTTCTTCTCTTGATGTTCCATAGTTCTAGATCTACGCTTGTTTCTTGTAGCATCCATTCTGGTCTTGTTGTCCACAGAACTGTTGGGCTGAACTCTGTTCTATTTTTAGTTGTTCTGCTGTTCCCTCACTGACCCACCCAAAGCTTGATCTTTGTTCTTTCCCTTTTTCCCAACGCATCTCCAAAACTCTCTTTGTTGGATGGTCTTCACTGTGTCCTGTGGACCCACTTTGTCCAGTAATTGGCTATAAGCTGTTTCCTTCTGATCCATAACGGCATTTCTCCTGCTTCAACCTGAAGGGAGCATACTGGTGCTGTGTTCATTGCTCCTATACAAGTTCTTAGTGCTCGAGCTTGAAAAACATCTAGCTGCGAGAGGACCGATTTAGCTGCTGATCCGTATCCCACACTACCGTACTCTATTCTAGACCTAATTAGTGCTACGTATACATATTTTAACGAAGTAAAATCAGCTCCCCATTCTAACCCGGCCAAACACCTCATAACATTCAGTACTCCCTTCACATGTTCTCTCCACGTTAATCTAGAATCAAAAAACAATCCCAAGAATCAAAAGCTGTTTACTCTCTCTAAGTTCTTTCCATATAAGTTGAACTTTTTATTTTCACTGATTTTCTTTTTTGAGAAGAACATTACATTACTTTTCTCCACTTCTGATTTAACCACTAGAGGGAGTGTTTGTTTTGTGTTTTTACTAATGACAGATGAGCAACAGGTGTTTGAACAGGTGCAAAGTTAGGTCAAGATTGTTCATTCAACTGTTCAATAAATGTGAAGCTCACCCAAAGGAAACCATCTGAAAGTGTGATTCTTGTTTTAATGGAAAACACGTCAAGAACACCTCATCACCTGTGAAGTGACTGACAGTATGGACAGTCACACCTATTGTGTATGCATGTTGTATTTACTCTGTATTTACCTTGAAGATAGCTGCACACTGTATATTTCAATGATGCAAAATGAGCCCCCCATTCCAGCTCTGCTAACCTCATGACTTTAGAGACTTTCCTTCTTTTCTTCACTATTCTTTTATATTCTCCCTCCATGTTCGTCCTTAAAATGAAATCACTTTACTCTCTCTAAATTATTTCCATACAACTGCAGATTCCTACCATCCCTGAAGGGAACTTCAGATTCTTGTTATATTTACGACACGTGTGTTGTCCCTCTATATAGAGGAGAAATAAATCACAAGTGTGACGGTTGATATTATAGCTTTGTCGCAGGAGACATTGTCATCGTAGCAGACTCTACTGCCCCTCGTGGATCTTGGTTGTTGGGGGAGGTACTGCAGACCTTTCCTGATGCACAAGGACTCGTACGGTCTGTCAAAGTCCAAACCAAGTGAAATATCTTGGAGCAGCCAGTCACGAAGACTTGTCTTCTGCAGGAAACTGAATAAAGACTGATGTAGGCCTCGTATCCCAACAGTGGGGTTACATCTGAGCACACCTGTGCATTATACACCTTTAATTGGCTCCATTGTTGTATGCTGTTGAATTGTTATGATATTATACAATAACAGTTAGGGGCCGGTGTGTTGTAACCAATTTTGGTGTGTGCTATAGGTATGTGTGTGTCTGTGCTTTTTTTTGTCCGATCATAGCAGTTTTTTGTCATGTTTGAACTCACCTTTACATCATTCATTCATTCATTCATTCAGCCTTTTGTAGGAGTTTTTTAATCTGCATAAATAAAACATTAAGTATGCTTCATGGAGGACCTGATTCTTTTTAACCACAACGTGTTGGAAATGTCCTCAAGTTCCCTCAAGTGACTTTTTGGTTGCTGGATTGCCATTAAACAGTATGTTGTTGATATGATGGATGAATATAGAAATTAAATTACAGTTCAACTCATCGAAAGTTTGAGCTATGACAGTGTTCAGATTGTGAGATCTAACAGGATGTAAATAGTTCAGTCACTTCCTGTACAGTCATATCTCTGAAGGGTGTTTACAGGTGGGAAGTGAAACTGAGCTCAGACTCCATTTAAAGTTGACGGAGCTGAAGGAAGAGAAGCTCAGACTGAGGCAGGGTGAGTGTTAATCCAACATGTTATCATTTGAATGACACATATGTACATATAAAAAGGTAAATATATATATGGACGCAGAGTTCTGTACATGGCTGATGGCTGTACGTGACAGATTTGAAAGTGCGTCACACGCTGGCCGCGTGCCAGCTTCACTGTGTCCGTTGACTTTTGTCAGTTGGTTACGCAGAGTTTGGAATGGTTCCAGGCTGTATTAACTGGGACTGAATTCATCAACTGGACCGTTTGAACTGCACGATGATTTATTTGAATGTGAAATGTAAAAACAGTTTGAAACACTTCTGTTGACTTCAAGTAGAGATGAGACGGCCACGTGAGTTCAGAGTTTGAAAATGCGTCACATCAAAGTTTGTTCAGGAACAATGAACTCTGCTAATGACGTGTTTATTCTAATGATAATTATACTAAAGGTTATTACTGACACACACACACACACACACACACACACACACAGAGGAGTCAGCTGATTTCCTGTAAGTTAGGGAGGAACCTGAAAGTGAAAGCACTCAGTTTGTTCAGGCTCCATGTTGAGTGGACAGAACAGAGCAGAAGGATGAAAAGTGAAGGCTGAGGCAGGGTGAGTGTTAATCCAACATTTGTATGATTTTACTGTCAAAGTCTCTGAGCCAGTTTTCTTTCTCTCTGTGGACTGTAGAGGAAAGAAATGTTGGAATGAACTCAACTGTTTGATTCATGTGTGGACTCAAAAGTCTGAATTTACTGAAGAATACACATGAACGCTTCTGTAACCATGACAACAAGCACTGTATGCTGTGTGTGTGTGTGTGTGTGTTGTTGTTGTTGTGAGCTTGCAGTCAGTGTTACTGTTTTATCTCTCAGACTCACCATGATGAATGATGAAGAGTCTCCAGGATCCAGCTGTCTGTCTATGAAGAGTGACTGGTCCAAAGAAGATATTATAGACTTCAGTGATGAACCTGGACGCTCACACACAAAGTAAGAGCTCTGTTACTGACTCATTTATAAGAGACATTTTCAGTTTCCTCTGTCATCTTTAGTTTTTGGTTGATTTTGTGTTTGTGTGATAAAATCCAATTATTAACTAAAATAAAAAAACACTTTGTGATCTGGACAAAGACATCATTTGTGTCATCTTCCTCTTAGTATCTGTGACAGCTGTCAGTCACGTAGAAAAGCACTAAGAATGAAAACATGTTGGTGTTTGCAGAGTTCAGTCCAACAGACGGAGAGCAGAGTCTGCAGGATCCAGCTGTCTGTCTATGAAGAGTGACTGGTCCAAAGATTATCCTCTAACCTTCAGTGATGAACCTTTTTGAGTCTTTGAGTCTTTTTTTTACTGTCAGCTGACTGATGAATTGAGTATGAAGAAAAAAGTTCTGCTCAAAGATTTCTATTCATGATGCAGAACTGTTGGTGCAGATACTGTGTGAAGGCTCTCAGTCGTCCAGGTCGTCTTTCTTCTGTCGACCATCTGCACCTCAAGAGCGAAGCCTCTAAATGAATGAATATTAATTCCATGTGAATGAATATTAATCTGTTATTTGGTGTCAGCTGTGCCAGCAGCAGCAGCAGAGAGGACCTGGAGGCTGCAGGAGTCATCAGACTGAATGCTGAATTCAAACAGAAGATTAACAACCTTTGACTGTTCTGTGACCATCAGAGCTTCTAGACAGTGTTCAATGTTACAATGTCTTCACAGAGAGAGGAAGAGGAGTCATGTTCCTGTGGAGGAGCAGCCGTCCTGCTGTGTTTTGTGTCAGGACGTCCTGAAGGATCCGGTCTCTACCAGCTGTGGACACTGGTTCTGCAGACACTGCATCACCTCATACTGGGACCAGTCTGCTTCATCAGGAGACTCCTCCTGTCCCCAGTGTGGAGAAAGATCCAGAACAAGACGTGGACTGCAGACAGCCAGTCAGACCAGCACTGTCCAAAGTAAGACTGTCCATCTGTCTGCTGATGTCCTCATGTCTGAAATCAGGACTTGTTTTTTAACACGGTGACATTTGTTGTGTTATAACATCATTTGCTTCTTTATATATTCTTATATTGATGGTTTCTGTCCTGCTATCATTCTCTAAATATTTGTCTTTAGTCTCACATGTTCTCTTCTCTTTCAGTATGTGCTGGTCTGCAGGAGGTTTTAGATGAACATAAGATCAGTCTGAAGACGAGATGTGAACGTGTGACTGAAGGAAGTGATGAAACAGGAAGTGGAACCCTCCTCAACAGGATCTACACTGAGCTCTACATCACAGAGGGACAGAGTGAAGAGGTTAATACCCAACATGAGGTGAGGCAGCTTGAGACAGCTTCCAAGAAGAAGGAGACCCTCCATGACACTCCGATCAAATGCCACGACATCTTTAAAGCCTCACCTGACCAACAGAGACACATCAGAGTCGTTCTGACCAACGGCGTCGCTGGCGTTGGAAAAACCTTCTCAGTGCTGAAGTTCACTCTGGACTGGGCAGAGGGCTCGGAGAACCAAGATGTCAGTCTGGTGGTTCTGCTCTCGTTCAGGGAGCTGAACTTGATCAAAGATGAGCGGTTCAGTCTTCTCACGCTGCTCCATGTTTTCCATCCAACATTACAGAAGGTCACAGCAGAGAAGCTCGCTGTCTGTAAACTTCTGTTCATCTTTGACGGCCTGGATGAAAGCAGACTTTCACTGGATTTCAACAACAAAGAGGTCGTGTCTGATGTCACACAGGAGTCATCAGTCAGCGTGCTGTTGACAAGCCTCATCAAGGGGAATCTGCTTCCCTCGGCTCTCATCTGGATAACTTCCAGACCTGCAGCAGCCAATCAGATCCCTCCTTCATGTGTTGACAGGGTAACAGAAGTACGAGGCTTCACTGACGCTCAGAAGGAGGAGTACTTCAGGAGGAGAGTCAGTGATGAAGATCTGTCCAGCAGAATCATCTCACACATCAAGACCTCCATGAGCCTCTACATCATGTGTCTGATCCCAGTCTTCTGCTGGATCACTGCTACAGTCCTGGACCACATGTTGACCACAGACCAGAGAGGAGAGCTACCCAAGACCCTGACTGACATGTACTCACACTTCCTGCTGGTTCAGACAAAGAGGAAGAAGAAGAAGTACGATGAAGGACATGAGACGAGTCCACAGGAGCTGACGGAGGCTGACAGGAAAGTTCTTCTGAAGCTGGGGAGGCTGGCGTTTGAACAGCTGGAGAAAGGAAACATCATGTTCTACCAAGAAGACCTGGAGCAGTGTGGTCTGGATGTCACAGAGGCCTCGGTGTACTCAGGAGTTTGTACAGAGATCTTCAAAAGAGAGAGTGTGATCTTCCAGAAAACAGTCTACTGCTTTGTTCATCTGAGCGTTCAGGAGTTTTTGGCTGCAGTCTACCTGTTCCACTGTTACACCAACAAGAAGACAGAGGTACTGAAGGACTTCCTGGGAGAAGACTACAGTCACCCATCCCTGCATGTGTCCCCGTGGGCCGGCCATCACCCATCCCTGGATGTGTTCCTGATGAAGGTCATGCAGAAATCCCTTCAAAGTAAAAATGGTCATCTGGACCTGTTTGTTCGCTTCCTTCATGGCCTCTCTCTGGAGTCCAACCAGAGACTCTTAGGAGGCCTGCTGGATCAGACAGACAACAGTCCAGAAATCGTCCAGAGAGCCATCAACAACCTGAAGGAGATGAACAGTGATGGTATCTCTCCTGACAGAAGCATCAACATGGTCCACTGTCTGATGGAGATGAACGATGACTCAGTTCATCAGGAGATCCAAGAGTTCCTGAAGTCAGAGAACAGATCAGAGAAGAAACTCTCTGAGATCCACTGCTCAGCTCTGGCCTACATGCTGCAGATGTCAGAGGAGGTTCTGGATGAGTTGGACCTGTATAAATACAACACATCAGATGAGGGACGACGGAGACTGATTCCAGCTGTGAGGAACTGCAGAAAGGCTGAGTAATGCACATACAAACGTTTTCTTAAACTCGTATTAAACCTGTTTATTGACATAATTATGTCAGTTAGAGGATGCAACAAATAATTAATGCAGTCAACAAAAACAATGATCAGATGAGTTGGTGATGAATTAAATGATCTTTTAGTTGGTGACTAATCACTCTATTGTTCACTTCACTGCACTAAGCTGACTGGAGTGAAGTGAACAATCAAGTGATGGCAACACCTTCACGACTAAAGACCTTCAAAGTGTGTGAGCATTTCACTCTTAACTCAGACAAAAAGGTTTTGAACTGTAACATTTTCAAAGCTGACCTTTCCTGACATGGGAGCACATCAGTAGTTAAAGCATACGCCCCATGTACAGGCTCAGTCCTTGTTGCAGCGGCCCAGGGTTTGAATCTGACCTCCGGCCCTTTGCTGCATGTCATTCCCCGTCTCTCTTCCCACCTTCCTGTCACTCTTCAGCTGTCTCTATCTAATGAAGCCTGAAAAAGCCCCAAAAATATATCTTTACACTGAGAATGTTATATATTTTTGGCCATAAGCAGGATTCTGAGGCTGTGTTAGCACTGACACATCATAAAAAAAATGAAAATAATGGCACACGGCAGAGACGATTATTGGTTTCAATAATGGATGAACTATTAAAACAGTTCTTACTTTCAGCTGTAGTGTCAAAATAGAAATGTCTTTGTTGTCTCAAAGGGGGAGGCCATCCACCATCTTGAAGAGCGAACAAAACAACACCTCTTCATCCTCATTTCATTAAAGATGCACATTTACATTGTTTACTTCCAACAACTCATGTCTGTTCATGTGTTTTGCTCCATCGTTTGATTCATAAAGAGTGAGTCAGCTCTCTCTGGTTCTGTTTGAATGGACTGGGCTATAAACTGGTATATTCCAAAGCTACTGTTATAATGTTCACTAATAAAAGAGCATTTCTTAAAGCTTGTTCCATTTTTATGTCTTAATGTGAGAAATGATATCAGTATACAAACTGTCAGACAACTGTTGCACTATTCCATAACAGTAACAATAAACACAAGATATGTGGAGAATATAGCAGCTCACATTTCCACTGTGGTTTTCTTTGAATTGACATTCACAGTCTTTGTGTATTGATCAGCTGATTTCATCAGACAGCAGCTCATCACACACTCAGCTGCTGAGACGACCTCCAGGTTCATTCTGTCAGTGAAGTTCAATGGACAGATTTTTATCATCACATGAGATTGTTAAACAGTTGAACTCTACTTTTGAATAAAATGTCAGATTTTATTGATTTATTTATTTTATTTCACTTTATGTTTTTATTTTCTGTCATCACAGACTTTCTAACTGTGGACTCTCAGAGAGTCACTGTGAAGTCGTGGCCTCAGCTCTGAAGTCCAACCCCTCCCATCTGACAGAGCTGGACCTGAGCTACAACAAGCTGGATGATTCAGGAGTGAAGCTGTCTGCTGGACTGGAGAGTCCAAACTGTAAACTGGAGGCTCTGAGGTCAGTTCACGTGTTTTACTCTGTGTAACTAATAGTTCTTTTGTTTTCTGTGATTGTCTGAGCACAAATCACAACAGCTCTTTTTGTCATTCTGAACAGTTTGACTCCAAATTTAGTCTGTACTCAAACTGGATTCATATTATTAATGAAACTGGATTTATCCCTCAGTGTGCTGTGAAATGAAATCAATATTTAGAATGTATTGTTACATGTGAGACATCTATATGTACACATTTTCAGGAATATTGTCTTTTATATTTTTGCATGAAGCTCCACTCTCGCTCTCACGTACAGACATGAACACAAAACTCACATAAAGGAGCGCAAACACTCAGTGCAAAGCATATTTTCAAATCAGTGTTTGAAGTTGGTGAGGATAGGATTGAAGTAGAAATATTTCTTTGGTTTCTGTTGATTTCAACACACACACACACACACACACACACACACACACACACACACTGAATGGTTGTCTGAATGTTGTGCTGACGTTTGGATGATGTCTGTAGAAGGCTGACATTATGATGATCCACAATAACACAATGACAAAGTCACTCTACTCATTTTAGAGAAAAGCTCATTGATTAGGACATAGTAATGTTGAGCTGCACATTTCAAACCTGAACACATCTGATTGGATTATAAATGGATTTTTATCAACATCATTTATTCTTTATTCAGATTGAGGAGCTGCAGTTTGTCAGAGATCAGCTGTGCTTCTCTGGCCTCAGCTCTGAAGTCCAACCCCTCCCATCTGACAGAGCTGGAGCTGAGAGACAACAAGCTGCAGGATTCAGGAGTGAAGCTGCTGTGTGATTTTCTGCAGAGTCCACACTGCAGACTGAAGACTCTGAGGTCAGTTCACTGACTCTCTGTTACAATTGTAGATCTGATGTTTAATTAACAACTGAAGCTAATTTATGTTCAGACATAACTTACATCCATAAAGTTGTAAATTTCTTTTGTTCATATTTTCATGTTTGTTGTATTAAATTTAGTCTGCAGTCACAAAGACTTGTGTTTCTTAAAGAAACTGTAGAAAATGTCCTCTGTTAGTGGTTAAAGTCAATGAATGTTTAGAATTGTTGGTAAATGGTCACATCTGTATACAGAAGATCCTCTGAACTCAGATTTGTTTGAAATGATCAAGTTTACTTGTTGAAGTAGAAATATTTCTTTGGTTTCTGTTGATTTCAACACACACACACACACACACACACACACACTGAATGGTTGTCTGAACGTTGTGCTGACGTTTGGATGATGTCTGTAGAAGGCTGACATTATGATGATCCACAATAACACAATGACAAAGTCACTCTACTCATTTTAGAGAAAAGCTCATTGATTAGGACATAGTAATGTTGAGCTGCACATTTCAAACCTGAACACATCTGATTGGATTATAAATGGATTTTTATCAACATCATTTATTCTTTATTCAGATTAAAGGGCTGCTGGTTGTCAGAGATCAGCTGTGCTTCTCTGGCCTCAGCTCTGAAGTCCAACCCCTCCCATCTGACAGAGCTGGACCTGAGAAGAAACTTCCTGCAGGATTCAGCAGTGAAGCCTCTGTCTGATCTTGTGAAGAGTCCACACTGCAGTCTGCAGACTCTGAGGTCAGTAGAGGGTTGCAGTCAGTCCATGCTGGTTTCAGCAGCTCGTTGTGATCATGTGTTTTTGGTTGATGTGAAGACGACTGTTGTTGTTGTGTTCATGTCTACAGGAAATAAAGCTGATCACAGCTGACAGCATTACAAGATGTACAGAGACAGTGGTCCTCATTCTCTCAGATCAGTCTGACTGAATTCTACAAATCACTGGTTTTTATTTCAAAGAGCCATCATTACATTTAGTGACCATGTTGTCTTTGTGCAGACCAGAACCTCTGCTGAAGTCCAGTAACCACAGCTGATGTTGTGCTGTTCAGTCTCTGTATGAACATGTAGGACCTCTAACATCATATATATAAATATATCTGTGCATTAGTCTGTTTGTTTTTAAGCTTTATTTGAGAGACAGAGACAGCTTGAAGAGAGACAGGAATGTGTGGAGAGAGAGAGAGAGAGAGAGAGAGAGAGAGAGAGAGAGAGAGAGAGAGAGAGAGAGAGAGAGAGAGAGAGAGAGAGAGAGAGAGAGAGAGAGAGAGAGAGAGAGAGAGAGAGAGAGAGAGAGAGAGATGGGAATGACATGCGGGAAAGAGCCACAGGTCGGATTCAAACCCTGGGCCACCGCGGGAAGGACTGAGCCTTTGTACCTTTGTGTATTTTCATAACAGACTCTAAATTGACATATTTGTCATGTCATATTTTCAAAGTAGCAGCTTTGAAGTGTTTAACAGCAGAGTAGCTCCCCTCCAGTTAAATCACCAACACAAAGCGTTCCTTTTAGCACAGACGTTTATTTACACATCCAGATCAAAGAAAATACACTGATTATGAAATGAGTGTCATGTGATACAGAGCATTCTCACAGAGAATAAGCATTAAAAGAAGTCATTCCAAATCTGCATCAACATTACTATACAGCATCATCACGTGACATCATCCTCCCATTAACCTGCCAGCTGCTGTCACTCAAAGACTACGACTAAAAATGAGCGACTGCAACACAATAACATTGGTTCTATTGAAATGTTAGAAACATAGAAACATTATATATATGTTCTTATGTGCACGTCCTTCAAATAGATTTGTTGAGTTATTAAAATGTAAATGATTTGAATCTTTGACTCAGAATTATTAAATAAACTGTGTCACTGACAGTGAGCAGTGAATGTCTCTCTGTTTCTGCACTGATGATGCGTTCAGGGACTGTCAGCACTTTATTTCCACTGTGTACTTGAGTGAAATGTGCAGAGTCAACAGACTTGATGCAGGTCTGTGAGCTTCACTCCAACACGTTAACATGAGAGCTGAAAGGAAGCTGGCTACGCTACACAGCCGCTCCACTTGTGTCTGAACAGGACTGAAGTCCCTGCTGGTCTTTATACTGGATGTGCTGCATCACTGACTGACAGCTGATGAAGGGAGTCTCTGTAAACACTGATTCATGACTTCTGTTGTCTTCTTCTTCTCTCATCAGATGGAAGTCCTACTTGGAGTCTGAGTCTAGGTCTGAGTCTGAGTCAGAGTGGTGAGAAAGGTGTTTGTGGTGAGAGAGGATCAGCTGAGTCCTGATGATCCAGAGAGGTTGAAGCAGCAGCATCAGCTCTGACTGGGCCATGTTACTGGGAGGTGGAGTGGAGAGGAGAGCTTCATCCAGCAGAGACTGACGGAGGAATCACAACAAGTGGAGATGACTGTCAGTGCTGCAGTCTGAACTGCTCTGAGATCAGCTCCACTGTCAGACACAAAGTCCTCCATCATCGAAGCTTCACTGAGGCCAACAAACTGAAACATGACAAACCTTTTTTCAATAACTTGTTACATCATATTTTTGTTTGACATGAAATGAATCAGCCAAAAATAATATAAAGTGCTAACAGCAACTTTCCATATGTACATGTAATCCTGCAGAAAGTGTTCTTCCAAACATAAACACACAAAATGTCAATCATAGATTCAGTTGTCTTAAACAGATTTTGGGTTGATGTTCTACATTTCTTAAATTCTGTTTATGTGTAAATATTCCCACATGTCCTACAGTGTGTTTACTGAGCTGGAAGTTAGCTGGAATCAAATGGTGATGACTGAAGGAATATCTAGACTTACCCTCCAAAAGTTGGACTGTGGACTTGAAGGTGTTTAAACTTAAATTAGTGTGACAGTTTTCAGTTGCATCTTCTTTGCCGCCAGCCTCCAGAGGGGTTCCGCCTTGTTCCTCATGCCCCATCGGCGGTCCGGCCAACGCAGCACCCTCCAGTCCCTTTGCTGCAGCAGTCTTTATGGCTGAGCCTTAGCGGCCTCCAGCTCCCCGGGTTCCACACCAGGTGTGTATATATAGATCATTTTATGTTAGTTTTGTGTAGTAGGTGAAGGGAGCACACGTTAAGCCATCGTTTATCCACCATTAGCCATAAGACAAGAAATATCACCATATACCTGAAAGTCCTGAAATGCAAGTACCAATATTCATGTGCAACCTTTCAATAAACGACAACAAAGAAACCTAAGACATAATCTCATTTTTGTTCGATGGAAACGCGCCAAGAATCCGCCTCTCACCTACCCAGTGACTGAATTGGACAGTCACTACACTTGTTGTATAAATAGATTTTTATCCATATCATTTATTCTTTCTTCTGATTGGATGGCTGCAGTTTGCCTACACTGTAAAACCCGATAAGATGAAAATACTCAAAATGTTTGCAAGTGCATCAGTCAACCTAAGGAGATCACTCACAACTAGTTCATCTTCCACCACAACAGAAATGCTCTTGGGGCTGAAGTGGAGCACCAGTAGTGTTGTCAGTGACCACAGTAAGGACACCACAGGAGTGTCAGCAATGTCTGGCTCATCTTCTTACTGCAACATACAAACAATCCAGTTACGAGGATCATTCCAGTAGAAAGGTTGAAAGTCACGCATCGTTAACAACGTCAACATAATTGTTCTAACTCCGACAGCTGAAGACTCATATTGGATTCAAATACACTTACAGAAACAGATTTGCATGAAACAAGAACTGTGATTTCTCTCTAATGTGGAGAGGAGCTCCCCAGTCACTCTTTCATTGTACATACCACATTTTAGCATTATACTGAGAAAAAAAATGAACCTGTCCATCGATTTGAACCTGAAAAAAGGCTTTAAGTTGGTTTCCCACACTATATTTCATGTTCCATGTCACTGATGTTGACATTTCTATGAGTGCACTAAATACTTAGATTCCAGGTGTTGAAGAACTCAGAGTCATCCTCTCTTCTTAGGTACACCGGGAGGGCACGAAGGGCCAGACTGCGCCTCATGTTTACATCATGTTGTTCCTAGATTGACAACCAAAACATAATAATCATCACAGAAATATGTTCCAACACATCAAGCCGGTTCAACTTATGTAATCATAAAACGATCATCAATAACCATCATTGTGCTCACAGCAAAGTTCATCTTAAACTCACATGGTGGTCATAAATCCTGAAGATCTCCCGGAGTGCCTCTGCTGTCTCGCCTGTCCGTGAGGCCTTCTCTCTGTACAGGGCAATCAGTTGAGGTGTGTGTCTGTCAAGCTCACAGTAGAACTGATTACGCAGGTTCACATTTGTAATGCCATGGAACTCAGCAAACACCTGCAGACATGCAAACACATAAATGTACATAGATTCATGTAGATTTTTCAACTTGTGTTTGAACAGGACAACATAATGCATCCGTTACACGTTTTAAGCAGCAAAGCTAGCAGCTGTTACCTGTGACTCCATTTGCAGGGCTGGCCATCTCTCCAAAAAGTCCCTCACCTGTGGATTTCCTTGGACAATATCTTGGCGATGTAGGACAAAGGTTGTTTGCATGAGCTTTCCAATCAGTGTCTGGTTTCTCTCTGTCTTTTCAACCTCTTGTATTATTTGTAGTCTCATTTGTTCCACAGTGGCTTCGTTCTCTCCTCTGGGAAAGTTGGGCAGGTAGTTAACTTCAGCTCGTCTGGCTCTTTTCATGTTGGAATGGGGGTGCTCGTTCTCAGGGTTGCTTCGGCTCCTCCTGCCTGTGTTGATGGATACCTCAGCACATCCAGATCTGGCCAGCTCGGTCCGATAATTCCCCATCTTGAATTTCAGGGAGACCTTCCATCCATACCACCCATTGCGACTTCCAAGTTCTCTGAGACACGGGTAAGTTGTAATCAGAGTTTCAGCTGCCATATCCACTTCCCTGTCATTTGGATATGGTTTGAAGCTATACATTCTTTCAGCCATTTTTTCCAGAATGTTTTTGGGCTCTTGTCAATCTCAATATCTTTCCAGAGTTTTCAAAAACTGTGTTTCCTTCTTCAAGTACATGCTCCACTTCATAAGAAAAAGTAGCAGAGGGAAACAATCAGGCCAGTTCTTCTGACGCTGTGTTAAAGGTTCATGTGGGAGTATGTCTGTATCAGAACCTGCAGTTGAGGTGGCATCACTTTCAGATCTCACTACTGTCAATGTGCCCTTCTCTGGCAATTCCTGAATGTCCACAAGAACGCCAAGTTGTCCATCAAAGTCAGGATCCTCATACTGCAGGGTAAAGTCACAGTCGAGTCTTGGCTTCTCTTCTCTTGCATTATGTTCTCCAGCTCTTCTACTGACTGTGGTCGCTCAGGCAGAGTGAGCTTCATGGCAACGTCTGTGGCAACATATACACGGAGCACCAATTTGTGGGGAGCAGCCATCTCCTGATTTGTGTTGGCGTTTCACTGCTCTGTTTTAAGGAAAAAAGATGAAGATTAGCGAGCCAGCTGACTGCTTCTTTGCTTTTAATAAAGCATCCTAAGTCCACATACACCTGAATGTTTCAAAATCAATATACTAACACTGATGAAGAGAATTCAAATTGAAAACATACCTTGAATTGCTGCAGTGTCTCAATACACAGTTTGATCCTGTAGGAACAATATGAACTAATAATAAATCACATTACTCCAATCAACAAGAATGTCATCAAATGCTGCTTTTTAAAACATATTTGAAATTTGTCACACTCACCAATACAAACAGCTGCTTTCTGGTGAGTCATGTAGTTATTAGATACACCAAGCTAAAAAGTAATGCAGTCTAATCCAACATTCCTGCTATTGTTTTGTCCATCCCATTTATATGAATGAGGCCAGCCCGAGTTCACCAGACCACAAACTACATCCTATAATAATAAAATAAAAATACATTCAACCATCAACACTATTACCCAGATGTCTGTGAAGCTCGAGGAACCTTGAGGAAAGATCAATTCCAACAGATAGAAGTGAACTTAAAATACATACAGTACTTATACATAAACACATGTTCAATACTTACAATATATACTGGTTCAGTCAAGCTATATATGCAAAGAAATGTTTACTTTTTCAAATATTTGTACTATCTACATGACACTGTGGGTCCCTGAGCAGCTCCTTCAGCAGCAGACTGCTACACCCACGGTGTAAGAAGGAGAGGTTCTGCAGGTCCTGAAATCCTTTTCCACAGTCCTACCACGCTGACAGCAGGGCAGGTGAATAACTCATAGGCTTCCTCAAATCCAGGTGCTCAACACGGGTGGCTCGCCATCCCCCTCGTCAGGGAGAGAATCAAATCCAGTCCAGGATCCAGAATCCAGGGCTATCCAAAAACCTAGCCTGTGTAGCATAACACGGCTCATAAACATATGCAGATCTATACCACTTTCTGACTGTACAGTTTTAACGTGATCAAAATCAACGTTCAATACAACCTTTTAAACTTAATCCATGAATTTAGAATCATTGTTGTGCTGCAGTGTAACATATGAAATGTCAACTTTGACATTTTTACAACCAAATGATTTAATGGCCATAAGCAAATGTAAAATAAGTGAAGCTGTAGATGATTATGAGAAACTGTAAGTGGTCTTTAACATGAAACGCTCACTGCATTTGAATAATGCATGGAAGGAATATAGATTCCTGATCACACTACTGACACCTTGTGGTCGTGCACACCAACAAGAGAGTAATTCACACAACAAGTTTCATAGTCTATAAACTGAGCTGGATAATTGCTTCCTTTAAGCACAAAACGGAAATAACACATTCATACACAAGAGTTCTTATTTGGCTCGACCATGAAAGGAACACTAAACACAACTTTACACTGAAGCTCAACGGCTAAACACTTGGCTAATGTGGCCTTGAACAGGACGTGTATTATATTCAAAACTCACCGAGGAAATCAAAGCAGAAACAATGAACAGATGTCATCAAGGTTTCTCCAACTCTTGTTGTTGAACTGTTTTTTCTTCTTTCTGCACGAGCTATAATTCATGAACGTTTCACTCGCGAGGTCAACTTGTTCTTCATTCATTCACTCTGCTCCGTTGTCTCCCTCTGCACACGTCACGTTAGGCTGTGTCTCTCACCTGAGCGAAAAGGCGGGACTTGGTTCGTTTTACACCAATAGGAATTAAGCATTCCTCCTGAACCAATGAACGGATTTGTTGTCAAGTTTTCTGCTTACTGACTGAAAATTAGGTGATTAAATGTGAAACAGCGAATGTGGAAATAAAAGACAAGAACATACAGAAATTGTTATTGAAAGGGAATAATTTGTGTTTTAGTAACACCTGATTTCACTTTACCTTGAAATATTCTTTAAATCATGTCACTTTACCTTGAAATATTCTTTAAATCATGTCACTTTACCTTGAAATATTATTTAAATCATGTGACTTTACCTTGAAATATTATTTAAATCATGTCACTTTACCTTGAAATATTATTTAAATCATGTGACTTTACCTTGAAATATTATTTAAATCATGTGACTTTACCTTGAAATATTCTTTAAATCATGTGACTTTACCTTGAAATATTCTTTCTATCATGTCACTTTACCTTGAAATATTCCTTCTATCATGTCACTCTACCTTGAAATATTCTTTCTATCATGTGACTTTACCTTGAAATATTCTTTCTATAATGTCTCTTTAACTTGAAATATTCTTTCTATCATGTGACTTTACCTTGAAATATTCTTTCTATAATGTCTCTTTACCTTGAAATATTCTTTAAATAATGTCTCTTTACCTTGAAATGTTCTTTAAATAATGTCTCTTTACCTTGAAATATTCTTTCTATCATGTCTCTTTACCTTGAAATATTCTTTAAATAATGTCTCTTTACCTTGAAATATTCTTTAAATCATGTGACTTTACCTTGAAATATTCTTTCTATCATGTCACTTTACCTTGAAATATTCCTTCTATCATGTCACTCTACCTTGAAATATTCTTTCTATCATGTGACTTTACCTTGAAATATTCTTTCTATAATGTCTCTTTAACTTGAAATATTCTTTCTATCATGTGACTTTACCTTGAAATATTCTTTCTATAATGTCTCTTTACCTTGAAATATTCTTTAAATAATGTCTCTTTACCTTGAAATGTTCTTTAAATAATGTCTCTTTACCTTGAAATATTCTTTCTATCATGTCACTTTACCTTGAAATATTCCTTCTATCATGTCTCTTTACCTTGAAATATTCTTTCTATCATGTGACTTTACCTTGAAATATTCTTTCTATCATGTCACTTTACCTTGAAATATTCCTTCTATCATGTCACTTTACCTTGAAATATTCTTTCTATCATGTCACTTTACCTTGAAATATTCTTTCTATCATGTCACTTTACCTTGAAATATTCTTTCTATCATGTGACTTTACCTTGAAATATTCCTTCTATCATGTCACTTTCCCTTGAAATATTCTTTCTATCATGTGACTTTACCTTGAAATATTCTTTCTATCATGTGACTTTACCTTGAAATATTCTTTCTATCATGTGACTTTACCTTGAAATATTCTTTCTATCATGTGACTTTACCTTGAAATATTCCTTCTATCATGTCACTTTCCCTTGAAATATTCTTTCTATCGTGTCACTTTACCTTGAAATATTCTTTCTATCATGTGACTTTACCTTGAAATATTCCTTCTATCATGTCACTTTACCTTGAAATATTCTTTCTATCATGTCTCTACCTTGAAATATTCTTTCTATCATGTCACTTTACCTTGAAATATTCCTTCTATCATGTCACTTTACCTTGAAATATTCTTTCTATCATGTCTCTACCTTGAAATATTCTTTCTATCATGTCACTTTACCTTGAAATATTCCTTCTATCATGTCACTTTACCTTGAAATATTCTTTCTATCATGTCACTTTACCTTGAAATATTCCTTCTATCATGTCACTTTACCTTGAAATATTCTTTCTATCATGTCTTTACCTTGAAATATTCCTTCTATCATGTCACTTTACCTTGAAATATTCCTTCTATCATGTCACTTTACCTTGAAATATTCTTTCTATCATGTCTCTACCTTGAAATATTCCTTCTATCATGTGGCTTTACCTTGAAATATTCTTTCTATCATGTCACTTTACCTTGAAATATTCTTTCTATCATGTCTCTTTACCTTGAAATATTCCTTCTATCATGTCACTTTACCTTGAAATATTCTTTCTATCATGTCTCTACCTTGAAATATTCTTTCTATCATGTCACTTTACCTTGAAATATTCCTTCTATCATGTCACTTTACCTTGAAATATTCTTTCTATCATGTCACTTTACCTTGAAATATTCCTTCTATCATGTCACTTTACCTTGAAATATTCTTTCTATCATGTCTCTACCTTGAAATATTCCTTCTATCATGTCACTTTACCTTGAAATATTCCTTCTATCATGTCACTTTACCTTGAAATATTCTTTCTATCATGTCTCTACCTTGAAATATTCCTTCTATCATGTGACTTTACCTTGAAATATTCTTTCTATCATGTCACTTTACCTTGAAATATTCTTTCTATCATGTCACTTTACCTTGAAATATTCTTTCTATCGTGTCACTTTACCTTGAAATATTCTTTCTATCATGTCACTTTACCTTGAAATATTCCTTCTGTCATGTCTGTACCTTTGCAGTGTGTTCCCTCAGTCCTCGTTGTGCACGTGTGTTCACTGTGTGTTGTGTGTTTCTTGTTTCTTGTTCAGTCTGAAGGACTCTTCTGTCTGTTCGTTGTGTTTTCCTTCATTCTTCTTCTATAGTCAGTAGCGTGCAGTGAGGTCCATGGCTGGGTATGCATACAAAAATATATATTATGCAGAACTCAATATTAAACCACTGCAAAGTCAGTCAAAATGCCGCTGTCAAAAATGTAGCTAGTTACTGACATCAGCGGATTATAGCGCGCACACGATTACTGCCAATTAATTTTCAGAGACATACATTCACCTGCATTTCTACAGGACTTTCAGCACAGGAGCACCTATAAGAGCATTATAAACACATAAACACTAATCTGAGAGTGGATGTGGGCTGTGGATTTCTCGTGCTTCAGCAAAGCCCTTGGCAGGTCGTTCAGGTCGCAGTATCCCTCTTTGACCCAAACGTTGTCACTTCCCGCCAAAAAGAGTATACATGGAAAGCAGAGCAGCTTGCTAGCCTGGCTACATCCACACAGCCAGTCTTTCTTTTTATACCAGTCTGTTTGGAAAGTCCTCACAATGTTTTGTCCCTTCCTTTGGATTAAATCTTTTAGTTCAGAAGTTGGTTTCTCAGTTAAAATTAAGTTTTTTCCCTCAAATCTTCTCAGATGAGAAATCACTGCACAGCGGTGACAACAGCATCGCGAGACCTTGGGGGGGAAATCATGTCCCGACTCGGACTGTGGAGTCTGCCTCAGCCTCATGTATTCACATACATCCTTACACCGTTAAAACATTTCACGTTTTCATGTTTTATTTTTACAACAATAAATCAACAATCAAATCAAAGTTATAAAAATATATAAAAATATTAATAATAGTCTTTTTTCTCATTAGCCTAGGTGAGCCACTGCCTGCCTCACCTGACTGCACACCACTGTGTGTGTGTGTGTGTGTGTGTGTGTGTGTGTGTGTGTGTGTGTTTTGTCCGATCAAAGCAGTTTTTTGTCATGTTTGAACTCACCTTTACATCATTCATTCATTCATTCAGCCTTTTGTAGGTGTTTTTTAATCTGCATAAATAAAACATTAAACGCATGCTTCATGGAGGACCTGATTCTTTTTAACCACAACATAATATAATAACATAAAATAAAAACAATAAAAACAACATAATACACGTATATTATGTCTATGGGGTGCGGTCGAATAGTCAAATTTGCCGTGATAAGAGCTGTTCGAATCCTCTAACTGTTAAGGAAAGGAGCTTCAATGCTTCCTTCATTATCTCCTTTAGCATAGGATACACCGGACCATCCTTTAGGAAAGGAAAGGAGGTGATGCCGTCCCACAATTCCTTGCGGCAGCGACAAAAAATCAGCGCACCGTTCATTCATTCACAAGCAGACATTAAAAAACATTAATGTATTTAAACAGCCTGCAGCACAGAGCGTGTGAATATGAACATACGTGTTGACGTGATGTCAAACTTTGATCATGAAGTGTGTTCTGTTGTTGACTGTGGAGCTGCGTTCACACACAGAGTACAAACTGTTTGTAACTGTGACATCCAGCGTGCTGCAGATCATCATGAAGTTACCGTTGCTGATTAATCATATATCTTTGCCATAACTTGCTAATATGTTTCTATATGAGTGGACAGGAGGGTGAGCGAGCATACCAGCTAACAAACACTTCATCTGACTTCTGTGACAGGTGGACAATATTCATTTATTATTTGAACTCTGACGTTGATGATGACGTCACATTTTTCACCGGGTTGTCCACGTTTATATTTCCTGCATGAAACAACACGGTCAGAGCGCGCGGGGAGTATCTAGGAAGTATCTCAGATGCGCGTTTTGTAGTCCATCTTCTGGACTTTGTAGTTTTACCACAGATCACGTCGCTTCATGACGTAGTCTAGTGTAAGAGCAGTCGTCTTCTCCTAACTCCTGATGAATTCTCCTTCACACCTTGACCTCGTAACGTTTTCCATCGAGGACAAGGAAAAGTGGTTAGGAAAGGACTTAGAAGGTCATTTGTTTGACTATTTGACCGCACCCTAAATTTCACAGAAAGTGAAAGTGTTCAGACTCCATTTAAAGTTGACGGAGCTGAAGGAAGAGAAGCTCAGACTGAGGCAGGGTGAGTGTTAATCCAACATGTTATCATTTGAATGACACATATGTACATATAAAAAGGTAAATATATATATGGACGCAGAGTTCTGTACATGGCTGATGGCTGTACGTGACAGATTTGAAAGTGCGCCACACGCTGGCTGCGTGCCAGCTTCACTGTGTCCGTTGACTTTTGTCAGTTGGTTCCGCAGAGTTTGGAATGGTTCCAGGCTGTATTAACTGGGACTGAATTCATCAACTGGACCGTTTGAACTGCACGATGATTTATTTGAATGTGAAATGTAAAAACAGTTTGAAACACTTCTGTTGACTTCAAGTAGACACACACACACACACAGTAGACAGAACAGAGCAAAGTGAAGGCTGAGGCAGGGTGAGTGTTAATCCAACATTTGTATGATTTTACTGTCAAAGTCTCTGAGTCAGTTTTCTTTCTCTCTGTGGACTGTAGAGGAAAGAAATGTTGGAATGAACTCAACTGTTTGATTCATGTGTGGACTCAAAAGTCTGAATTTACTGAAGAATACACATGAACGCTTCTGTAACCATGACAACAAGCACTGTATACTGTGTGTGTGTGTGTGTGTGTGTGTGTGTTGTTGTGAGCTTGCAGTCAGTGTTACTGTTTTATCTCTCAGACTCACCATGATGAATGATGAAGAGTCTCCAGGATCCAGCTGTCTGTCTATGAAGAGTGACTGGTCCAAAGATGTTATTATAAACTTCAGACATGAACCTGGACGCTCACACACAAAGTAAGAGTCTTTTTTTTACTGTCAGCTGACTGATGAATTGAGTATGAAGAAAAAAGTTCTGCTCCAAGATTTCTATTCATGATGCAGAACTGTTGGTGCAGATACTGTGTGAAGGCTCTCAGTCGTCCAGGTCGTCTTTCTTCTGTCGACCATCTGCACCTCAAGAGTGAAGCCTCTAAATGAATGAATATTAATTCCATGTGAATGAATATTAATCTGTTATTTGGTGTCAGCTGTGCCAGCAGCAGCAGCAGAGAGGACCTGGAGGCTGCAGGAGTCATCAGACTGAATGCTGAATTCAAACAGAAGATTAACAACCTTTGACTGTTCTGTGACCATCAGAGCTTCTAGACAGTGTTCAATGTTACAATGTCTTCACAGAGAGAGGAAGAGGAGTCATGTTCCTGTGGAGGAGCAGCCGTCCTGCTGTGTTTTGTGTCAGGACGTCCTGAAGGATCCGGTCTCTACCAGCTGTGGACACTGGTTCTGCAGACACCAGTCTGCTTCATCAGGAGACTCCTCCTGTCCCCAGTGTGGGAAAAGATCCAGAACAAGACGTGGACTGCAGACAGCCAGTCAGACCAGCACTGTCCAAAGTAAGACTGTCCATCTGTCTGCTGATGTCCTCATGTCTGAAATCAGGACTTGTTTTTTAACACAGTGACATTTGTTGTGTTATAACATCATTTCCTTCTTTATATATTCTTATATTGATGGTTTCTGTCCTGCTATCATTCTCTAAATATTTGTCTTTAGTCTCACATGTTCTCTTCTCTTTCAGTATGTGCTGGTCTGCAGGAGGTTTTAGATGAACATAAGATCAGTCTGAAGACGAGATGTGAACATGTGACTGAAGGAAGTGATGAAACAGGAAGTGGAACCCTCCTCAACAGGATCTACACTGAGCTCTACATCACAGAGGGACAGAGTGAAGAGGTTAATACCCAACATGAGGTGATGCAGCTTGAGACAGCTTCCAAGAAGAAGAAGACCCTCCATGACACTCCGATCAAATGCCACGACATCTTTAAAGCCTTACCTGACCAACAGAGACACATCAGAGTCGTTCTGACCAACGGCGTCGCTGGCGTTGGAAAAACCTTCTCAGTGCTGAAGTTCACTCTGGACTGGGCAGAGGGCTCGGAGAACCAAGATGTCAGTCTGGTGGTTCTGCTCTCGTTCAGGGAGCTGAACTTGATCAAAGATGAGCGGTTCAGTCTTCTCACGCTGCTCCATGTTTTCCATCCAACATTACAGAAGGTCACAGCAGAGAAGCTCGCTGTCTGTAAACTTCTGTTCATCTTTGACGGCCTGGATGAAAGCAGACTTTCACTGGATTTCAACAACAAAGAGGTCGTGTCTGATGTCACACAGGAGTCATCAGTCAGCGTGCTGTTGACAAGCCTCATCAAGGGGAATCTGCTTCCCTCGGCTCTCATCTGGATAACTTCCAGACCTGCAGCAGCCAATCAGATCCCTCCTTCATGTGTTGACAGGGTAACAGAAGTACGAGGCTTCACTGACGCTCAGAAGGAGGAGTACTTCAGGAGGAGAGTCAGTGATGAAGATCTGTCCAGCAGAATCATCTCACACATCAAGACCTCCATGAGCCTCCACATCATGTGTCTGATCCCAGTCTTCTGCTGGATCACTGCTACAGTTCTGGACCACATGTTGACCACAGACCAGAGAGGAGAGCTGCCCAAGACCCTGACTGACCTGTACTCACACTTCCTGCTGGTTCAGACAAAGAGGAAGAAGAAGAAGTACGATGAAGGACATGAGGCGAGTCCACAGGAGCTGACGGAGGCTGACAGGGAAGTTCTTCTGAAGCTGGGGAGGCTGGCGTTTGAACAGCTGGAGAAAGGAAACATCATGTTCTACCAAGAAGACCTGGAGCAGTGTGGTCTGGATGTCACAGAGGCCTCGGTGTACTCAGGAGTTTGTACAGAGATCTTCAAAAGAGAGAGTGTGATCTTCCAGAAAACAGTCTACTGCTTTGTTCATCTGAGCGTTCAGGAGTTTCTGGCTGCAGTCTACGTGTTCCACTGTTACACCAACAAGAAGACAAAGGTACTGAAGGACTTCCTGGTAGAAGACTACAGTCACCCATCCCTGCATGTGTCCCCGTGGGCCGGCCATCACCCATCCCTGCATGTGTTCCTGGAGACAGCCATGAAAAAATCCCTTCAAAGTAAAAATGGTCACCTGGACCTGTTTGTTCGCTTCCTTCATGGCCTCTCTCTGGAGTCCAACCAGAGACTCTTAGGAGGCCTGCTGGGTCAGACAGACAACAGTCCAGAAAACATCCAGAGAGCCATCAACAACCTGAAGAAGATGAACAGTGGCGATGTCTCTCCTGACAGAAGCATCAACATCTTCCACTGTCTGATGGAGATGAACGATGACTCAGTCCATCAGGAGATCCAAGAGTTCCTGAAGTCAGAGAACAGATCAAAGAAGAAACTCTCTGAGATCCACTGCTCAGCTCTGGCCTACATGCTGCAGATGTCAGAGGAGGTTCTGGATGAGTTGGACCTGGAGAAGTACAAAACATCAAAGGAGGGACGACGGAGACTGATTCCAGCTGTGAGGAACTGCATAAAGGCTGTGTAAGTCCAGATGTGATTATCAACATTTTACAAAGATACACACTTTACACACATGCACATACAAACGTTTTCTTAAACTCGTATTAAACCTGTTTATTGACATAATTATGTCAGTTAGAGGATGCAACAAATAATTAATGCAGTCAACAAAAACAATGATCAGATGAGTTGGTAATGAATTAAATGATCTTTTAGTTGGTGACTAATCACTCTATTGTTCACTTCACTGCACTAAGCTGACTGGAGTGAAGTGAACAATCAAGTGCTGGCAACACCTTCACGACTAAAGACCTTCAAAGTGTGTGAGCATTTCACTCTTAACTCAGACAAAAAGGTTTTGAACTGTAACATTTTCAAAGCTGACCTTTCCTGACATGGGAGCACATCAGTAGTTAAAGCATACGCCCCATGTACAGGCTCAGTCCTTGTTGCAGCGGCCCAGGGTTTGAATCTGACCTCCGGCCCTTTGCTGCATGTCATTCCCCGTCTCTCTTCCCACCTTCCTGTCTCTCTTCAGCTGTCTCTATCTAATGAAGCCTGAAAAAGCCCCAAAAATAAATCTTTACACTGAGAATGTTATATATTTTTGGCCATAAGCAGGATTTTGAGGCTGTGTTAGCACTGACACATCATAATAAAAATGAAAATAATGGCACACGGCAGAGACGATTATTGGTTTCAATAATAGATGAACTATTAAAACAGTTCTTACTTTCAGCTGTAGTGTCAAAATAGAAATGTCTTTGTTGTCTCAAAGGGGGAGGCCATCCACCATCTTGAAGAGCGAACAAAACAACAGCTCTTCATCATCATTTCATTAAAGATGCACATTTACATTGTTTACTTCCAACAACTCATGTCTGTTCATGTGTTTTGCTCCATCGTTTGATTCATAAAGAGTGAGTCAGCTCTCTCTGGTTCTGTTTGAATGGACTGGGCTATAAACTGGTATATTCCAAAGCTACTGTTATAATGTTCACTAATAAAAGAGCATTTCTTAAAGTTTGTTCCATTTTTATGTCTTAATGTGAGAAATGATATCAGTATACAAACTGTCAGACAACTGTTGCACTATTCCATAACAGTAACAATAAACACAAGATATGTGGAGAATATAGCAGCTCACATTTCCACTGTGGTTTTCTTTGAATTGACATTCACAGTCTTTGTGTATTGATCAGCTGATTTCATCAGACAGCAGCTCATCACACACTCAGCTGCTGAGACGACCTCCAGGTTCATTCTGTCAGTGAAGTTCAATGGACAGATTTTTATCATCACATGAGATTGTTAAACAGTTGAACTCTACTTTTGAATAAAATGTCAGATTTTATTGATTTATTTATTTTATTTCACTTTATGTTTTTTATTTTCTGTCATCACAGACTTTCTAACTGTGGACTCTCAGAGAGTCACTGTGAAGTCGTGGCCTCAGCTCTGAAGTCCAACCCCTCCCATCTGACAGAGCTGGACCTGAGTGAAAACTACCTGAAGGATTCAGGAGTGAAGCTGTCTGCTGGACTGGAGAGTCCAAACTGTAAACTGGAGGCTCTGAGGTCAGTTCACGTGTTTTACTCTGTGTAACTAATAGTTCTTTTGTTTTCTGTGATTGTCTGAGCACAAATCACAACAGCTCTTTTTGTCATTCTGAACAGTTTGACTCCAAATTTAGTCTGTACTCAAACTGGATTCATATTATTAATGAAACTGGATTTATCCCTCAGTGTGCTGTGAAATGAAATCAATATTTAGAATGTATTGTTACATGTGAGACATCTATATGTACACATTTTCAGGAATATTGTCTTTTATATTTTTGCATGAAGCTCCACTCTCGCTCTCACGTACAGACATGAACACTCTAAAACTCACATAAAGGAGCGCAAACACTCAGTGCAAAGCATATTTTCAAATCAGTGTTTGAAGTTGGTGAGGATAGGATTGAAGTAGAAATATTTCTTTGGTTTCTGTTGATTTCAACACACACACACACACACACACACACACACACTGAATGGTTGTCTGAATGTTGTGCTGACGTTTGGATGATGTCTGTAGAAGGCTGACATTATGATGATCCACAATAACACAATGACAAAGTCACTCTACTCATTTTAGAGAAAAGCTCATTGATTAGGACATAGTAATGTTGAGCTGCACATTTCAAACCTGAACACATCTGATTGGATCATAAATGGATTTTTATCAACATCATTTATTCTTTATTCAGATTGAGGAGCTGCTGGTTGTCAGAGATCAGCTGTGCTTCTCTGGCCTCAGCTCTGAAGTCCAACCCCTCCCATCTGACAGAGCTGGACCTGAGCAGAAACGAGCTGCAGGATTCAGGAGTGAAGCTGCTGTGTGATTTTCTGGAGAGTCCACACTGCAGACTGAAGACTCTGAGGTCAGTTCACTGCCTTTCTGTTACTATTGTAGATCTGATGTTTAATTAACAATTAAAGCTAATTTATGTTCAGACATAACTTGCATCCATAAAGTTGTAAAGTTCTTTTGTTCATATTTTCATGTTTGTTGTATTAAATTTAGTCTGCAGTCACAAAGACTTGTGTTTCTTAAAGAAACTGTAGAAAATGTCCTCTGTTAGTGGTTAAAGTCAATGAATGTTTAGAATTGTTGGTAAATGGTCACATCTGTATACAGAAGATCCTCTGAACTCAGATTTGTTTGAAATGATCAAGTTTACTTGTTGAAGTAGAAATATTTCTTTGGTTTCTGTTGATTTCAACACACACACACACACACACACACACACACACACACACACACACACACTGAATGGTTGTCTGAATGTTGTGCTGATGTTTGGATGATGTCTGTAGAAGGCTGACATTATGATGATCCACAATAACACAATGACAAAGTCACTCTACTCATTTTAGAGAAAAGCTCATTGATTAAGATTTATGAAATGTTGAGCTGCACATTTCAAACCTGAACACATCTGATTGGATTATAAAACATCATTTATTCTTTATTCAGGTTGGAGAACTGCAATTTGTCAGAGATCAGCTGTGCTTCTCTGGTCTCAGCTCTGAAGTCCAACCCCTCCCATCTGACAGAGCTGTACCTGACCTACAACACGCTGCAGGATTCAGGAGTGAAGCTGCTGTGTGATTTTCTGGAGAGTCCACACTGCAGACTGAAGACTCTGAGGTCAGTTCACTGACTCTCTGTTACTATTGTATATCTTTTAATTAACTGATGAACATAATTTACGTGGGCAGTGGTTAGCACTGTGGCCTCACAGCAAGAAGGTTCCTGGTTCAAACCTCAGCTGGGCCTTTCTGTGTGGAGTTTGCATGTTCTCCCCGTGTCTGCGTGGGTTTTTTTCAGGGTACTCCGGCTTCCTGCCACAGTCCAAAAACATGCACTTCATAGTTTTATTGGTGACTCTAAATTGTCTGTAGGTGTGAATGGTTGTTTGTCTCTATGTGCCCTGCAATGAACTGGCTACTTGTCCAGGATGTACCCCGCCTCTCGTCCAGTGTCAGCTGGGATAGGCTCCAGCCCCCCACGACCCTAGTGAGGATAAGAGGTTACAGATAATGTAATGTATGTACATCATTTATGTTCAGACATAACTTACATCCATAAAGCTGTAAATTTCTTTTGTTCATATTTGTATGTTTGTTGTATTAAATTTAGTCTGCAGTCACCAAGACTTGTGTTTCTTAAAGAAACTGTAGAAAATGTCCTCCGTTAGTGGTTGTACTGCTCTCTCTATTTGTTATACTCCTCAAGTGTTAACATAGATAAACAGCCAGCCAAACTCCTTTTCAAGAGCCAGGAAGAGAGCGTGCTTGCTCCTCTCATGACTTTGTACACAGCAGGTAAGTCAGGATGACAACACTGAATTGGAGTGAAAGTATAAAAGAAAGATACAAAAATGACTTAATGAACTGTTATGTGAACAACAGTTAAGTATTAACTTCTTAATGTTACAGCCATTGCTTTCTGAAGGATGCAGACAAAATATCACTGTGAATCAGCCATCAGACTATCATTGCACGCTGTCGCGTTTTTCTCATTGTTTACGCCCTTACTCCCTACTTCTTGTCTAGGCAGATTTCAAAATAAAAGCACCGCAACAATAAAAATGTTTCAACATTCAAATTAAGAGTCTTTTTTCTCATATAAAACATATTCAGGGCAGAACAGTGGTTAAAGTCAATGAATGTTTATAATTGTTGGTAAATGGTCACATCTGTATACAGAAGATCCTCTGAACTCAGATTTGTTTGAAATGATCAAGTTTACTTGTTGAAGTAGAAATATTTCTTTGGTTTCTGTTGATTTCAACACACACACACACACACACACACACACACACACACACACACTGAATGGTTGTCTGAATGTTGTGCTGACGTTTGGATGATGTCTGTAGAAGGCTGACATTATGATGATCCACAATAACACAATGACAAAGTCACTCTACTCATTTTAGAGAAAAGCTCATTGATTAGGACATAGTAATGTTGAGCTGCACATTTCAAACCTGAACACATCTGATTGGATTATAAATGGATTTTTATCAACATCATTTATTCTTTATTCAGATTGTGGCACTGCAGGTTGTCAGAGATCAGCTGTGCTTCTCTGGCCTCAGCTCTGAAGTCCAACCCCTCCCATTTGACAGAGCTGGACCTGAGTGAAAACAAGCTGCAGGATTCAGGAGTGAAGCTGCTGTGTGATTTTCTGGAGAGTCCACACTGCAGACTGAAGACTCTGAGGTCAGTTCACTGACTCTCTGTTACTACTGTAGATCTGATGTTTAATTAACAATTGAAGCTAATTTATGTTCAGACATAACTTACATCCATAAAGTTGTAAATTTCTTTTGTTCATATGTTCATGTTTGTTGTATTAAATTTAGTCTGCAGTCACAAAGACTTGTGTTTCTTAAAGAAACTGTAGAAAATGTCCTCTGTTAGTGGTTAAAGTCAATGAATGTTTAGAATTGTGGGTAAATGGTCACATCTGTATACAGAAGATCCTCTGAACTCAGATTTGTTTGAAATGATCAAGTTTACTTGTTGAAGTAGAAATATTTCTTTGGTTTCTGTTGATTTCAACACACACACACACACACGCACACACACACACACACACACACACACACACACACACTGAATGGTTGTCTGAATGTTGTGCTGACGTTTGGATGATGTCTGTAGAAGGCTGACATTATGATGATCCACAATAACACAATGACAAAGTCACTCTACTCATTTGAGAGAAAAGCTCATTGATTAGGACATAGTAATGTTGAGCTCCACATTTCAAACCTGAACACATCTGATTGGATTATAAATGGATTTTTATCAACATCATTTATTCTTTATTCAGATTAAAGGGCTGCTGGTTGTCAGAGATCAGCTGTGCTTCTCTGGCCTCAGCTCTGAAGTCCAACCCCTCCCATCTGACAGAGCTGGACCTGAGTGTCAACAAGCTGCAGGATTCAGGAGTGAAGCTGCTGTGTGATTTTCTGGAGAGTCCACACTGCAGACTGAAGACTCTGAGGTCAGTTCACTGACTCTCTGTTACTATTGTATATCTTTTAATTAACTGATGAACATAATTTACGTGGGCAGTGGTTAGCACTGTGGCCTCACAGCAAGAAGGTTCCTGGTTCAAACCTCGGCTGGGCCTTTCTGTGTGGAGTTTGCATGTTCTCCCCGTGTCTGCGTGGGTTTTCTCCGGGTACTCCGGCTTCCTGCCACAGTCCAAAAACATGCACTTCATAGTTTTATTGGTGACTCTAAATTGTCCGTAGGTGTGAATGGTTGTTTGTCTCTATGTGCCCTGCGATGAACTGGCGACTTGTCCAGGGTGTACCCCGCCTCTCGCCCAGTGTCAGCTGGGATAGGCTCCAGCCCCCCACGACCCTAGTGAGGATAAGAGGTTACAGATAATGTAATGTATGTACATCATTTATGTTCAGACATAACTTACATCCATAAAGTTGTAAATTTCTTTTGTTCATATTTTCATGTTTGTTGTATTAAATTTAGTCTGCAGTCACAAAGACTTGTGTTTCTTAAAGAAACTGTAGAAAATGTCCTCTGTTAGTGGTTAAAGTCAATGAATGTTTCTAATTGTTGGTAAATGGTCACATCTGTATACAGAAGATCCTCTGAACTCAGATTTGTTTGAAATGGTCAAGTTTACTTGTTGAAGTAGAAATATTTCTTTGGTTTCTGTTGATTTCAACACACACACACACACACACACACACACACACTGAATGATTGTCTGAATGTTGTGCTGACGTTTGGATGATGTCTGTAGAAGGCTGACATTATGATGATCCACAATAACACAATGACAAAGTCACTCTACTCATTTTAGAGAAAAGCTCATTGATTAGGACATAGTAATGTTGAGCTGCACATTTCAAACCTGAACACATCTGATTGGATTATAAATGGATTTTTATCAACATCATTTATTCTTTATTCAGATTGGAGTACTGCAGTTTGTCAGAGATCAGCTGTGCTTCTCTGGCCTCAGCTCTGAAGTCCAACCCCTCCCATCTGACAGAGCTGGACCTGAGTGACAACAAGCTGCAGGATTCAGGAGTGAAGCTGCTGTGTGATTTTCTGGAGAGTCCACACTGCAGACTGAAGACTCTGAGGTCAGTAGAGGGTTGTATCGTGTGTTTGAGTTGATGTGAAGACGACTGTTGTTGTTGTGTTCATGTCTACAGGAAATAAAGCTGATCACAGCTGACAGCATTACAAGATGTACAGAGACAGTGGTCCTCATTCATCAGATCTGATCTCAAAGTGTTTGTTCTCTCATTTCAACACTAAAGAAGTGATCAGTTCATCTTTGTCACAGCTCTCAGATCAGTCTGACTGAATTCTACAAATCACTGGTTTTTATTTCAAAGAGCCATCATTACATTTAGTGACCATGTTGTCTTTGTGCAGACCAGAACCTCTGCTGAAGTCCAGTAACCACAGCTGATGTTGTGCTGTTCAGTCTCTGTATGAACATGTAGGACCTTTAACATCATATATATAAATATATCTGTCCATTAGTCTGTAGTTTGCTTGTTTTTTAAGCTTTATTTGAGAGACAGAGACAGCTTGAAGAGAGACAGGAATGTGTGGAGAGAGAGAGAGAGAGAGAGATGGGAATGACATGCGGGAAAGAGCCACAGGTCGGATTCGAACCCTGGGCCGCTGCAAGGACTGAGCCTTTGTACACGGGGCGGATGCTCTACCAGCTGAGCTAACCGACACCCCATTAGTCTGTAGTTTTGTCCAGATATTTTCATAACAGACTCTAAATTGACATATTTGTCATGTCATATTTTCAAAGTAGCAGCTTTGAAGTCTTTAACAGCAGAGTAGCTCCCCTCCAGTTAAATCACCAACACAAAGCGTTCCTTTTAGCACAGACGTTTATTTACACATCCAGATCAAAGAAAATACACTGATTATGAAATGAGTGTCATGTGATACAGAGCATTCTCACAGAGAATAAGCATTAAAAGAAGTCATTCCAAATCTGCATCAACATTACTATACAGCATCATCACGTGACATCATCCTCCCATTAACCTGCCAGCTGCTGTCACTCAAAGACTACGACTAAAAATGAGTGACTGCAACACAATAACATTGGTTCTATTGAAATGTTAGAAACATAGAAACATTATATATATGTTCTTATGTGCACGTCCTTCAAATAGATTTGTTGAGTTATTAAAATGTAAATGATTTGAATCTTTGACTCAGAATTATTAAATAAACTGTGTCACTGACAGTGAGCAGTGAATGTCTCTCTGTTTCTGCACTGATGATGCGTTCAGGGACTGTCAGCACTTTATTTCCACTGTGTACTTGAGTGAAATGTGCAGAGTCAACAGACTTGATGCAGGTCTGTGAGCTTCACTCCAACACGTTAACATGAGAGCTGAAAGGAAGCTGGCTACGCTACACAGCCGCTCCACTTGTGTCTGAACAGGACTGAAGTCCCTGCTGGTCTTTATACTGGATGTGCTGCATCACTGACTGACAGCTGATGAAGGGAGTCTCTGTAAACACTGATTCATGACTTCTGTTGTCTGTCTGCTTCTCTCATCAGATGGAAGACAGATTGAGAGAGGATCAGCTGAGTCCTGATGATCCAGAGAGGTTGAAGCAGCAGCATCAGCTCTGACTGGGCCATGTTACTGGGAGGTGGAGTGGAGAGGAGAGCTTCATCCAGCAGAGACTGACGGAGGAATCACAACAAGTGGAGATGACTGTCAGCGCTGCAGTCTGAACTGCTCTGAGATCAGCTCCACTGTCAGACACAAAGTCCTCCATCATCGAAGCTTCACTTAGGCCAACAAACTGAAACATGACAAACCTTTTTTCAATAACTTGTTACATCATATTTTTGTTTGACATGAAATGAATCAGCCAAAAATAATATAAAGTGCTAACAGCAACTTTCCATATGTACATGTAATCCTGCAGAAAGTGTTCTTCCAAACATAAACACACAAAATGTCAATCATAGATTCAGTTGTCTTAAACAGATTTTGGGTTGATGTTCTACATTTCTTAAATTCTGTTTATGTGTAAATATTCCCACATGTCCTACAGTGTGTTTACTGAGCTGGAAGTTAGCTGGAATCAAATGGTGATGACTGAAGGAATATCTAGACTTACCCTCCAAAAGTTGGACTGTGGACTTGAAGGTGCTTAAACTTAAATTAGTGTGACAGTTTTCAGTTGCACCTTCCAGACCACAAACTACATCCTATAATAATAAAAGAAAAATACATTCAACCATCAACACTATTACCCAGATGTCTGTGAAGCTCGAGGAAACTTGAGGAAAGATCAATTCCAACAGATAGAAGTGAACTTAAAATACATACAGTACTTACAATATATACCGGTTCAGTCAAGCTATATATGCAAAGATATGTTTACTTTTTCAAATATTTGTACTACCTTCATGACACTGTGGGTCCCTGAGCAGCTCCTTCAGCAGCAGACTGCTACACCCACGGTGTAAGAAGGAGAGGTTCTGCAGGTCCTTCATCCCTGCTGCTGTCAGACCAGAGCCGTTACTTGCTATATGCGGACTATGTTCTGTATTGGCACTTTATTTGTTTCTTCTGAATTTAATGTGTACAGGTAGACGGAACTCATTATTGGTTCGCCTTTTAGCGACAGACCGTTAAAAATCACAGCGAAAGAGAATGACAGTGTCTTAGTGTTGTTGTTGTTGTTGTTATGGAAATATAAGAGAAGAGAGAAGAAGAGACAAAAGGTTGTAAAAGGATGTTTAGCACGTCTTTGTGATAAGCAGCAATGAGGTATGTCAGCTGTTATTCATAATGTTTATGTGCAGTTTTGGGTTCATTTAAGCCAATTGTAAAGTGATTAGCTGTAGCTATGCTATGTTATGACATAAGATTTATGAGACATGCATACAGCATTATGTTTTTGTTCAGTGATATTTTCTTTCTTTGACCCAGTTCTCACGGGTTGACCAGCAATAAAGTCCTGTATTTTAATCAAGACCTCTTGCCTCATGCCTCACTGGAGGAGCTACACCACAGATAATCTGAAAAGGTTAGGAATCTCTGCCTCACAGTTGGACAAAATAGGGGCCCCCAAACAGAAACGGCCCTGTGTTGGACTCTACAACACCTGCACCACCTGATCATGGTGGAGTTTTCTCTGTTCCAATAACCACCACTACTCAGCACAGCTTTTATATTCATTTCTCTCAAAAGAAACATTTCTTTGCTCGCTGTTTGTGTTCTGATCTCCGTTTCTATGGAGATACACGGGGCCTGACTAACACCTGGAAAACAATCAGTCACAGCAGTAGACTCCTGTATGTAATGGAACACAGTTCACTACTCCAGCAAGTAGCCCGAGCCTTAGTAACGACCTAGCAACGGAGAAACTTTCTAGTCCCGTCAGAGCGTATGGAGATCGTGGAGTTTCCCAAACTGAATAAATACACACATATAAACAGTAAACTGCTTTGTTCGTTCAGTCTTGTAGTGACTCAGATATCTGCTGACAGAGATTCTCCATGGACAGATTGGCCTCCTAACTTCACGTTTATTTTGAAGCTCGCGCCATCAGCGACTCACCTGCACAGCTGATGGAGGATGATCCAAACATTTCCAGTAACTCCACAGCGTTTAAAGTCCAAAAGTCAAAATGTGTTGAACAAAGATGGATGGACTCAAAATGAACAACATGTTTTTATCTAATAAAATATTCCTCTTCAGTCCACATTAGTCCACCTTTAGTCTGCAAAAACATTTTCTCTGAGCTCACTGAACTGTTTGATCTCTGAAGTGCTGCACACCTGTATTAATGAGGTACACACCTGTGTTAATGAGGTACACACCTGTGTTAATGAGGTACACACACACCTGTGTTAATGAGGTGCACACCTGTATTAATGAGGTGCACACCTGTGTTAATGAGCTGCACACCTGTATTAATGAGGTGCACACCTGTGTTAATGAGGTACACACCTGTGTTAATGAGGTGCACACCTGTGTTAATGAGGTGCACACCTGTGTTAATGAGGTACACACCTGTGTTAACGAGGCGGTCCAACAGCTCCATAACAGAATATTCATTACAGAAAGCTGAACTTGTAAATTCAGATGTTTTACTTTATTAAAGTACTTCCAGTGGACTTATTCATATTTGTTTACATGTTCTATATTTTCAGGATGTGACAATGTGGAGATGGCGGAGTGATATTCTTAGTGATTAGTCAGGTGTGCTGTCATGCTGATGCTCGGTCGGACCTACTTGTTGTATAATAAGACATGACGTCGACGTTACGTCACTCTTCAGCTAACGTCAGTAAATCACAAGTTTTCCTCCCGCCAAACGGTAGCCATCTTGACGTCGGTGACGTCAGACGCTGCGTCCCTCCGTTCACTCGGAAGTTATGATTTTAGACCAGGTGTGTCCAAAGTAAGGCCCGGGGGCCAATCACGGCCCGCGGTCAGATGTCATGCGGCCCTCAGCTTCATGTTTATAATATATTATTTATGTTCTGCTGTCAGACACTGTATGACTGTTTGTGTTTTATTGTTGACATGATGAAGCATCTGAAGCTTTAAGCACATAACTGCTGCTGTTATATATCTGTAGCTGTGACACTAAATGTGACTTTGTTAAAGAGCAGAGACAGAGTGAAACGTGTTCAACTGAAATGTTAACAGACTTTGCATTACTCATAATAAGTCATGTTTAAAATGAACATGAGGTTCAGATTTGTATCAGCTTCATTCAGTTTAACGTGTTCATACAGTTTATTCTGTTATCTGACTCCAGATGTGAAAGAAAGAAGAACTGTTTAGATTTGTTCACGTCTGATTGGTTTAGATTTGTTACATTGACGTTTTAAAAAATGATAACTGTGACAATGAAAATAAAATTATTACAGAACATTTGTTTGTAACTTTTATTGGTATTTTTTCATTTTTAAATGTTAGTGTTGGCCCCCGGACATCTTCACATTGTCCAATCTGGCCCTCTTTAAAAGAAGTTTGGACGCCGCTGGCTTCCGTACTTTGACTGTCAATGCTACATCTTGAATGTCGGCCATGTTTTTTTAGCTGCTGGTTTGAAGTCAGAATAACACAGGAAGCATTTTTATTCTCCTTTTATTGTTTACAAAATACCAACATAAATACATAAGAGTGATATTGCTGTGTGTGTGTGTGGATATGTGTGTGTGTGTGTGTGTGTGTGTGTGTGTGTGAAACAGAGGAGCAGGCGGGGAAAAGAGACAGCACTGAAACAAATGCTCCACCCCTCTGTTAACGAACACACGGTGGCTTCGACCGGAAAAGAAAAGTCACCTTCACACATGACGAGACAGCGTAAAGAGTAAAGACGGTGGAATAAAAATCACATTAAATAAAAAGAAACGATAAAATACTGCGATATAAAAGCAATCTGTTAAGAAGATGGTGAGGAGGAGAGAGCGCGGCAGACTTTATTAAAAACCCACCAGGCGGGCGGGCGGACGTTACCCACCCCGGTCATCGATCGCCTCAATAAATACCCGCGACAGAAGAGGGGTGAACAGGAAAAGGAAAAATGGCGACCTCCCTCTCCTCATCAGCATTTACAGAAACACCATCATCATCCTCCGACGATCACACATGCGCTCCGTGTAGTGTGTCCAAACTCAACTTGGTTACACTCTCTATAGTCAAAGCTGTAAAGTCGATATTATCTGTACATCAAGGCATTTCTCTTTTTTTATTTTTGCAAACTACAATCATCTGTTTCAAGAGCAAAAAGCAGTTTCCTAACATCTCTTTGTTACAGTGAAGATGCTTCAGGCTACGAGGCGGGCAGGGCTAAAAACACAGAAGAAGGGACCATCGAGGGAACGCGACGAGACACGGCGGAGACGCCTTCGTTAACAAAGATCCTCTCTTATATTTCCTCTGGCGAAAGTGCTCGATGGAGACTACAAATCCCATAATTTGACCTTTTAACTGCGCTAAAAATCAAAACAAAGAGCTAACGTTCTCTCCAAAAACCTCCGTTGGCTTTGTTCGTTGGCTAATGTTTAACGTAGAGACGTTGGCGGAGCGTCACCGGCTTCAAACGGGTATTTATACGAACAGAAAAACAGCCGAGGAGACGCAGAGCCACGACATGACTCAGCAGAGAGGACAATAAAGAAGCAGAGACACTAAAAGACTCTAAAGGCCCGAGTCATCGTCGATTTTTGGGGGATTTCTCGGCTCCGCTCGGCGTTATTTAGTTTTAGTTCTTACAGTCGGGACTAAAAAGGTGTGCGGCGACAAACATGGGAGGGGACGGCTAAAGACTACCAATTGTCCCATCGACTGCCAGGTGGAAGGAGGAAGAAGAGGAGGAGGAGGAAGAGGAAGAGGAAGGCCGTTCACTGGGCGGTCACGGCCGAGCCGAAGGTCTCCTGTGAGGCGTACACCATGTAGAGGAAGCCGTCCTGGTCCCGCTCCCGCTCGTAGACCTCGGAGATGGCGGCCGACACCGAGACCATGCTGTGACCGTTAACCAGGAGGAAGAACGCCTGGTTGGAGTTCAGCTGGAGGCGCCTCCTGGTGGAGAGACAAAGACATGACAGAGTGAGGAGGAGAGGAGAGGAAAGGAGAGGAGAGGAGAGGAGAGGAGAGGAGGAAACAAGAGGAGAGGAGAGGAGAGGAGAGGAGAGGAGAGAAGGAAACAAGAGGAGAGGAGAGAGGACTCGTTGAGGTCACCTGATGATCTTGATGAGTTCGCTCATGTTGACGTGGTCGGGAACGAGGAACTTGGTCTTGTCCAGGATGGGGAGCTGTTTTTCTCCTTTGTACCGCTCGATGATCACCTGCAGGAGGAAACACACCATCAGTCACTCCTCCTCATCCACCTCCACCTCATCCACCTCCTCCTCATCCACCGCCACCTCATCCACCTCCTCCTCATCCACCTCCAAGTTAATGTCTTAACTGTTGATGTTGGTCTTTATGCTGCCTTTAATGAGATACTGTGACACATCATCATCTCACACTGAATTAACTGAATCTCAAACTGTGGAACGTGACCTCCCTCTAGTGGTACAAAAGGAAAGGAAAAGAGAGAAAAGGAGAACACAGGAAAGGAAGGAAGAGGAGAACAAAGGAAAGGAGAGAAGAAGGGAACACAGGAAAGGAGAGAAGAAGAGAACACAGGAAAGGAGAGAAGAGGAGAACACGGGAAAGGAGAGAAGAGGGGAGGAAAGGAAAGGAGAGAAGAAGGGAACAAAGGAAAGGAGAGAAGAGGAGAACACAGGAAAGGAAAGAAGAGGTGAACAAAGGAAAGGAAAGAAGAAGGGAACAAAGGAAAGGAGAGAAGAGGAGAACACAGGAAAGGAAAGAAGAGGTGAACAAAGGAAAGGAGAGAAGAAGGGAACACAGGAAAGGAGAGAAGAGGAGAACACGGGAAAGGAGAGAAGAGGGGAGGAAAGGAAAGGAGAGAAGAAGGGAACAAAGGAAAGGAGAGAAGAGGAGAACACAGGAAAGGAAAGAAGAGGTGAACAAAGGAAAGGAAAGAAGAAGGGAACACAGGAAAGGAGAGAAGAGGGGAGGAAAGGAAAGGAAAAGAGAGAAGAGGAGAACACAGGAAAGGAAGGAAGAGGAGAACAAAGGAAAGGAGAGAAGAAGGGAACACAGGAAAGGAGAGAAGAAGAGAACACAGGAAAGGAGAGAAGAGGAGAACACGGGAAAGGAGAGAAGAGGGGAGGAAAGGAAAGGAGAGAAGAAGGGAACAAAGGAAAGGAGAGAAGAAGAGAACACAGGAAAGGAGAGAAGAGGAGAACACAGGAAAGGAAAGAAGAGGTGAACAAAGGAAAGGAAAGAAGAAGGGAACACAGGAAAGGAGAGAAGAGGGGGGAAAGGAAAGGAAAGGAAAAGAGAGAAGAGGAGAACACAGGAAAGGAGAGAAGAAGGGAACACAGGAAAGGAGAGAAGAGGGGAGGAAAGGAAAGGAAAGGAGAGAAGAAGAGAACACAGGAAAGGAGAAAAGAGGAGAACACAGGAAAGGAAAGAAGAGGTGAACAAAGGAAAGGAGAGAAGAAGGGAACACAGGAAAGGAGAGAAGAGGGGAGGAAAGGAAAGGAAAAGAGAGAAGAGGATAACACAGGAAAGGAGAGAAGAAGGGAACACAGGAAAGGAGAGAAGAGGGGAGGAAAGGAAAGGAGAGAAGAAGAGAACACAGGAAAGGAGAGAAGAAGAGAACACAGGAAAGGAGAGAAGAGGAGAACACAGGAAAGGAGAGAAGAGGGGAGGAAAGGAAAGGAGAGAAGAGGGGAACACAGGAAAGGAGAGAAGAGGAGAACACAGGAAAGGAGAGAAGAGGAGAACACAGGAAAGGAGAGAAGAAGGGAACACAGGAAAGGAGAGAAGAAGGGAACACAGGAAAGTAGAGAAGAAGGGAACACAGGAGAGAAGAAGGGAACACAGGAAAGGAGAGAAGAAGGGAACACAGGAAAGGAGAGAAGAGGGGAACACAGGAAAGGAGAGAAGAAGGGAACACAGGAAAGGAGAGAAGAAGGGAACACAGGAAAGTAGAGAAGAAGGGAACACAGGAAAGGAGAGAAGAAGGGAACACAGGAAAGTAGAGAAGAAGGGAACACAGGAAAGGAGAGAAGAAGGGAACACAGGAAAGGAGAGAAGAAGGGAACACAGGAAAGTAGAGAAGAAGGGAACACAGGAAATGAGAGAAGAGGAGAACACAGGAAAGTAGAGAAGAGGGGAACACAGGAAAGGAGAGAAGAAGGGAACACAGGAAAGGAGAGAAGAAGGGAACACAGGAAATGAGAGAAGAAGGGAACACAGGAAAGGAGAGAAGAGAAGAACACAGGAAAGGAGAGAAGAGGAGAACACAGGAAAGGAGAAAAGAGGAGAACACAAGAAAGGAGATGAAAAGGAAAGAAAAGGACATTTTTAGAAACCTCTTGTGGAGTTTCAGTTTACAATCATATAAAACAGAAAAAAAATCGTTGTTTAAAAATTGCTGATTCATCTGTAACAGGAAACAGAGAGCAGATGGCAGCACAATGGAGCGTTTAGCAAACAGAGGCTGAAGATCAGGTGACACAACTCCAAAGAAATGTCTGCTGGATATGCAAATGAGCAACTGTTGCCAACAGGTTTGCTACATCAGCCGTTGTTGCCACACTCTAATTTCTGCATAACTTTGAGCCTTCATATAATTTGAACAGGTGAGTATTTATACCAGAAGTGCACAAAAACTGCAGTTCCTCAAACGTCCACCTGAGGCTGGCTCCAGAAGTGAGCCAGTCTCCATAAGTCCCCATGTTGAAATGTCCAACTTCACAGCAGAAATAAACATGTTTACAGCCTGGTACAAAAAACAGTTTTGGTCTCTGTAGCTAATTTCCCCGTTCATGACAACTGTCGGACATTTTATGTGTTTTCAGATGTTTTATAGATTGATGGATAATATGAATTAAACTCAGTCCAGACAGTATGGATTCATATCAGGACTCTGACATCAAATTGATTTGTTGAAGCTCTGATGTAACTTAACGTTTATCTGGAACGTGTCAGCTGATGACTCCATCATTATTTAATCTGCACGCCGTCTCATCAGGAGAATTTATTTGTGACTTCCTTCAAAGTCAAAAGAACAAAGATGAAAATGAAACATGAAATGTGAGTCTTCAGACATGCGACCTGCTCCTGAGAGCTACAGTCAGTCTGTCATACGAACAGGCTGATGGAGTTACATTACAGTGACACAGCGCATCTGCCTCCGGTCTCAACACTTAACCATGACATGGCAGTTTATAACCCCAGGAGAGTACACAGGAAACACACACACGGTGAGGTGCTTTGAAGATGAGATGAGGCCTTCACGCGAGGCAGCAGATGGAGAGCTGTGCTGATACTCGAGCAGGTGAAACACGAGGGGTGCGTTTGTTTATCGGCAGTTGCTAAGAGCCACCGGACATCTGACTCATCACCGGTCACACCCGATTCTCATGAGGGAAACTAGAAAGCAGAGCGGACTGGACTGCTGTTCTGATCCGAACTGATGTCCAAACTAAAGGACAGGGAGAGGTCTTTGTAATCTGAACAGGAGGGCCAGGAAACACCTGTTGATGAATGACTTCGAGCCGCCTGTCTGACTGTTAGACGGCTGAAACTGAAGGTGTGCGACCTCGCATCAGATGAGTTCAGAAAATGACATGACTAACTTTGAAACACTCTGAGCTGAGATGAATTCATCTCTATCTCTCTGCTCAGGGTGGCCTCAGCGTGTCATCGAGCCACCCTTTAAGGACCGCCCACAAAATCCTGAGACAAAAAAACTGTTTGAACGTCTAACTCCACATTTCAGTAGTATATCGTTCAAAGTCTTTTCACGTGTTTTCAGCAACTATTTTACAACATATTAAATGTGTTTGGAAAGAAATCTCAGGATTGACTTTACACAGACTTTAAATTAAAATACAACACCGAGTTCACCAATACTAACTGCTCTCTCTAAACAGTCGTAGAATGTTTACATCTCGAAATGGCACCACAACAATCATTTCTACACGTTAGTCAATATGTTTGTCAGGTCAATCCATACGTAAAAAAGGCTGCTCAACATGTTCAAACTATAATCTAATCTGTTGGTTTTTAATCAAAACCAGGTCACATTGTTACAAAGAGTCAACTTAAAGAACCCGTAATGAGTCCTCCAAAGATTTATTCAACATAAAGTTTTAAATTCTTTAAATTGTCACTTAAAGAACTAAAACAGAGAACTAAAGCTCTCCAGAGCTCTTCTAAAGAACCACTTTTATACTTTGGTTGTGGATATTTATGATCTGATTTGGTTACTCTCTTGTATGTGTATAAATGTCTAAATATGCATATTCTTACATTTATGTTCTTTTGTGTACACGTGTGTCCGACAGCGAAAGAGAAAGAAGAACACGTGTATGTTGAGAAAAAAACGATCTCAGACAGGAAATAAATATGTGGTGAGGTTTTCCGCTGCACTCAGTTTGTCTTCCTGCGTGCTGCTTTGCACATTTCTGCCCTCACGTTTCATTTATTTATTTATTTATTTATTTATTTTGCTGCGTATGCAGGTGAACGTGCACCTGAACTCACCGGTATCTTGTTGGGGTGCTGCTCTCGGATCAGTCGGACATCTTCTACTCTCTGTTCTGTGGGACAGAAAACAGACTCCGGGTTAACGTAAAGACAGACAGACAGAGAGTACTCGTCTCTGCTCGGACGTGTTTTATATTTCATACATTCACATGAGCTGTGAACTTAAACTTATAACACGATAACGTTCTTGGAGCTTCAAACAGAACAGAAACATCTGTGAACAGCATTAAACATAAAATCCACTCAAAGAGACTACATCTACGACTTCTACTCAGTTACTTCAGCTCACAGTAAATATACCGAATCAGAGCTGCTGTGCACTTTTAAAAAAAACATATCAAACCTCAACAAAGAGACATGAACACATTTCCACAGCAGAACATTCACAGTAAACTTGATGCAAATCCCCAAAACAATGAGAAAGAAGAAAATCATGTGACGTGAAGTAGAACCTGTGTGAAGTGATTTAGCAACCTGTGTTCATCTGCTCCTCACATGGAAGCCTTCTCCAATTCAACCTTCATAGTTCTTGTTTGAACATTTGCTAAGATCTCGCCAAGATCTCCACCCGTGCCCACCGTGGCAGCACTCCTACTTCTCCTAGCCCGATAACTACCACCCGAGTCTTGTTGGTGTTGATGAGGGTAATTACGGACTAAGGCCTCATTCACACAGGAGGAGAAAACGCAGGTTTTTCCATTCATGTGAGTGGAGGGGCGTCCGTTTTGGCTGTGGTGGTGCAGGCTGCAGCCAATCAGACGCTCAGACCAGTCAAATGTCCACAGTCAGCCTGAAAAGTCTCTGAGACTGAGACCATCTAAACTCTGATACTCGACCTGTCGTGTTCTGACTTTGTTTATTTCATGAAGCAGCTTCTAAATCTGAGTCTGACTCGCAAACTACACAACAAAACAAAGACATGAAGAAGTTTAATCTGGTTTGTGTCCGATGGTTTGAGACAGCAGTGGTTGAGCGACATAGACAGCAAATGACAGTGAGTGAGCGCCGGCCTCGATAAAGTCGGTTCATCAGAGAAATAAGAAGTTATTTCTTGTTTGTTTCACAGTATCGGTTGCAAAAATCACGTTCACGTGTTCTTCTTCTTTCTTTATCTGAGCTGTTCGACACTAGCTTAAAAAGATCAATAACACAGCTGCTGATTGGACGGATCACACTCTACTGATAACCTATGGCAGAGCAGGCTCCCCCTCTCTGTGGTCTGATTTCCACATCATGATCACCTCTACTTTTTAGGACTTTGATTTACAATGAAGCTTTCGAAGCATCCTGTCAGCTGTCACAGTCTTACTGGTCTCCAGTCTTGTGACTTATGTTTGTGCTCAGAGTTAAAGAGTCCTAATTCAATCAGCCGCCGTGTTTATCTTCCGTTTTCATGCTGCGTTTGTGGAGCATTGTCTTATGATCACATTTCCGTCGGCATGAGTTCATCGCTCTGGAACAGGGAAGTTCAGTTTGTGCCTCTCATGACCAGACAAACAGCTTTTGAGTCATCAGATTTCAATCAAATAAAAGAAGATAATAAATAGAAAATGGGAAGCAGTTGACCTAAAAAGCACGTTGGGTTTCTGTTCTGTCATCATACTGGAGTTAGTCAGATGCACCCAGCATCGAGGGAAGATTCCCCGTGGTTTCCTGAGTCATCTTATGACCTATTATACAGAAACGCAACTTCAACTGTTTCAGCTCAGATTCAGGCCTAATGATCCTGTAATGTAACACAGTGAAACACGTGAGCGCAGAATATGACGGATACACGAGGCCAGTGACACGGTGAAGACTACCAGCTGCTGAAAACACTGTCAAACAACCAGTAACACTGTTTGTTTGACAGTGTACACAGTGTGTTCATGTGACGGCCTTCAATAGTCAGTAACCTGCTTTTAATTACTGTAAATACACGTGTGTCACTTTAACACGCCCTAAAATAAAGTTTAACACACGTGACAGCCTTCAAACAACGTGTCACTTTAGCATGTTTAGCAGTTAGTATGTTCAGCACATTCTCAAATATAGCTAAACACACTTAACAGAGTTCAACAAAAAACTCTTAAAAAACATGTTTTTAATTACTTGTAGCATGTTCCCACAGCCAGTAACCTGTTTTTAGTTATCTTTATCTAAAGCGTCACTTTAGCACTATTAGCTTTTAGCATTTGGAATGTTTAGCGTTTAGGATTTAGCACACGTTTGTGCTAGCATATTTAACGTTTAGCATCTTTAGCTTGTTCTCAAAAATGTAGCCAAACGCATTTGACGGCCTTCAAACACAGTCAGTAACCTTATTTGTATCTATAGCACGTTTAGCTTGTTCTGAAATATAGTTCAACACGATTAGCGGTCAACAATCTATTTTTATTTACTCATTTATATCTAAAGCGTCACTTTAACATGTTTTAAAATAAAGTTCAACACACAACAGCCTTCAAAAACAGTCAGTAACCTGTTTTTAATTATTTGTATCTATAGTGTTACTTTAGCACGTAGCATTTAGCATGTTTAGCT